>CAKNWT010272751.1:1759-14608 GCA_932066315.1 Andricus coriarius
TTTACTCATCAAATTTATACTGATACTAAAAGGTGTATTTTTTTAAGTCGCCTTTTTTTTGCTAGAGAATTTGACAAATTACGCATGATTTTTGACACTAAAGCTGAAACTGCTTCAACAACAACTATTTTTAAGTTTAATTTTAGATTTTAATATCTTTATTAATTTCCAAGGTTTTACAATATTTTTTATGTAGCAGATACTCCCCAGATAATTATTTGTTTTGAAAAATTGTTGATTCTAGGGGGTTGGAAAAGGTATTTTTTATAATAAAAGGAGTCTGAAGGGATGGAAATAAGGATTCTTTATTTTAAAAAGAGTTTGAGGGGATGGAAAAAGCATTTTTGGCTGTTCTTTTTTATTATTTATTGTTTATTGTCCATAGGTCAATAGATTAGCTAGTCAATAGTTCAATAGATTTATTTGATCAAATCAAGTGAATTTGATACTCAAAACATTGGTGTATTTCAAAAACTGATAATTTTTTCTCTCGTAAACGTTAGACAAATTTAGAAAATCTGTATATACCATAAACTTAGTTGGACATTTTTGCTTGTTCAATACATGAATCGGTCCCATCATAACGAATAAATTTAGTACTCACAATATTGATATATTTCCAAAATAAAAAAAAAAATTCCTAAAAACGTTACAAACAATTAAAATTCTGTACATATCATTACTTAATCTGGTGTTCATTCTATTTTATTTTATTTTGTTTTTAATAAATACAAAAAAAACAAATGCGTTTTTTTCTTTTATTTAAAAAAATGTTTAAACCGTGGTCCTGGGACCTTAAACGCCCCAAAATGATTAAAACTTTTAATGATAATTGTTTGGCAAGAAATAATAGTGATGATACCAGATGATGATGGAAAAAACTTTGCACAATTTGACATTTAAAGCCCTATAAAGGATATTTTTTCACCTTTATGAGTAGTATTTTTGTTGTAATTCGATCAGGTCTTTAGTTTATCTGCGTTTGGTACCATCAGTTGAAAAACACTAATATAATCATTTTGGGGCCAATATTAAAGAATTCCATTCTTTGTTCAATACATTCTGAAATATTTTTCGCAATCTTGAATTAATTAGTTTCATAATGTCAATTTAGGAAACAAATTTTCTCTAATTACGATTGTAATTTAATTATAATTAAAGAACACATGATTATTCAACTGATAAAGAAAAAATAATAATTTTAAGTTTGCTTGCTGGTTAATAATTAAGGAGCTTTCTGTTCTTTCATTTAAAAAATAGTCACATTTTTTTAAATTCAATCTTAATAAAGAAGAATTTTTCAATTTTATATTTGTTAATCTATTTTTTGTTGTTGTATTTTTTGTTGCCTTTAAAATTCAGAGGTACTTTTTCAAAAAATAATTCATATTGAACATATTTATAACTTTTTTTGAGGACAAACATTTTTTATTGAAATTCTCGTGCAAGGAGTGCTACCAACAATAGTAAAAATCAATAAGGTTTTTAGCTCTTTTTATTTTTTCAGTTTTCAATTTGATATGGTTCGATGCTAAAAAGTTTTGAAATGCGGAATATGACTTTTTTCAATGGAACTTTAAAAAACCAACCAAATTTCGATTTGTTATGACTTCGTTGAAAAAATAGAACCAAAATACTAATTTCAGAGATAAAGAATCATATTAGTAGTGTTGATAAATTTTAGAACGAAAATTATATATATCCGCGTTTTCTGTTAATACAAGCGGATTCAAAATAAATTTCTTTTGCGAAAAATTTACTAAACCTGTTTTAAAATAATGCTCTTTTAATTAATTGTAACACCAACATATTTTTAGGAGATTATATAATAAATTACCTTAATTATCAAAGCGTTCAGGTTAAAAATTGGAAATTTCATAATTTGTTATTTAAAGTTGATCATTTTGACTTTAAATAAATAAAAGCACCTTTAAAAGTACATTTCATGAAGATGATTATGTGAGCTAATTTTGTATTGAAACTCGACCATTTCTCAATTTTTGTATGCGTAATTGTATTCGGGAACATTTCACCGAGTGGAAATTTGAGCAATATTTTAATTTCTTATTTCTGAACGCAAGCAATTAAAATTGTGGAAATTTGCCAAAAACTACTTCGATGTAATTTATGTCCTATTTTTGAAATAAATCTATTAAATTGAAAAAAATGTATCTAGTTAACTGTTAAATTGAAAGCCATTGAATTCACTAATTTTAAATTCAGATGTGATAACAAATTTGAGTTATCAATGCCTCAAAAGACTTTATACAATAATAATATTTTTATAAGATTTATTTTTCAAAATAAAAATATTTTTAATTAATAACTGAAATTTATTTGCAATTATAAAAAAAATTTAATTTTAGATATCTTAATTTAAATTAATGATCTTCTAAACCATTTATAGTAATAAATATAAATATGTATACTTCTAATGAATAAAAAATTAGTTAATTCTTATAACATTAATATGTCATATTAAAATTATTAAACTTTTTAATATTTTTTTAATATTTAATTTTTCTTGTCAACTGACGATGTCAAAATTGACTTTTCAAATCAGTCCTTTTAAAAACTCTCATCTGTTGCATTTTTAACTAAAAAATGTGAATTTTCAACCAAAAACAACCAAATTAATTTTCAACGAAAACAAATTTTCAACAAAATTGTTTAATCTTCAACCAAACTGATATATTTTCTACTAAACTGATAAATTTTTAACCAAAAATGAATTTTATATAGTTTAGTTCAACTTTCAATTAAATAGTCAAATGTTCAATAAAAAAAATGAATTTTTCAACAAAAAATGTAATAGCTGATGTAGATATAATAGCTAATCAAAAAGTTCTCCGACCAAAATAAGTTAAATATACGTTTTCAGGTGCGCTGATCACGAATCCGTAACCCTTATGACCTATACACGCCAGGACCAAGGTCATTTGAAGGTAAACTTCGTTAATTCGAGAGATATCATCTTTTTGACCTCAGATTCTGAAAGAGCAGGGAATTTTACGTTCGAAAATATTTTTATTCACGGGTTCCAGTGACGGCTAGAGGCCACATGAAGGTCAAAACGGAAAAATTTATTTTCTACCACCAAAGACGAATTTTCAACAACATACAGTTTGAACAATTAAGTTTCCAACATAGAGATGAATTTTCATCTAAAATGATGAATCCTAAACCAAAAAAAAGAATTTTTGAACCAAGAATATTTTTTTCTGCCAATAAGGCCAAATTCATCTATCCATTAACGTCCACTGACCGAATCAGTAATTTTGAATTATCTAAGCACTAACTTTCATCAATTAAACGATTCGTTTCGAATGACGTAATTTCAATGATTTCAATGCTTTCAATGATTAAATCCGTCATTTTATATAATGTAACCAGTAACTTTCACTATTTAAATCAGTCATTTTAATTGATCTAATCCGTAACTTTTAATGTGTTAATCAGAATTTTTGGTTAATTTTAATCATTTAATTAAATTTAACAATTTAATGAAGAATTTTAATTTAGCAATAATTATTTTTTTTATTTTAATTTAGAGTGTATTTTTGAATCACATATAAATTTTTCTACACAAAATAATCTATATCATCAATGATTTTAGGCAGATTCGTGAAGCAGAAATCACTTTGGATTGCAATTAAATATCTCAATCAAATCCATAATTATGGGTCGATTATTAGCTTAAAGCAATTGAAAATCTCGTCCTGGCAGGTCCGTTAAAAGCAACTGTAATTACTTGGAGCGGAAATGAAACAGCAGCCATCTTGCATCTGACGCAAATGGAGCGAGCAAATAAATCGAGGGAAATTAACCGCACTAAATTTAATTTGTTGTTTCGATCGAGTGCCAGTAGTGCGATCAATGTTTAAAATGACCAATAACTGCAGACCACGCCTGATGATCTGTAAATATTATTTGCTCATCAGCATGTGATAATTTATATCCATACGACATTGTCGGAAGGTTGATGAAACCAACGACAATTCATTTTTATTGTCAAAAAGTAGATCAAAATATAAGATTATATCACGAGACTATTTTACAATAAATTATTATCTAACACTTACACTACCGATGTAGTATCGGACAATTATCCGAGTGGTCTATTTAACAATTTTTTAAATTAAATTTATTCAGTAAAAAGATCTAATCCTTTCACTCCACTGGGATTCGAAGACCAGGTCAACTGATTTCCGGTCAGGTGCTCTAACCACTAAGCTACAGAGAGATCAGAGGAAGAATCCTTTTTCTGAAACACGCTTTATTTTGCAAGATGTAATATACAAATCAATTTTTAATAAAAATCTGCATTATCATCGGAGATAGTATCAATTATTAATCTGTATCTGTAGCTTAGTAGTTAGAGCACTTGACCGGAGATCAGTTGACCTGGTATTCGAATCCCAGTGGAGTGAAAGGAGTAGATCTTTTTTCTGAATAAATTTAATTTCAAAATATTTAAATTTATAGCTCCATCTAGTCTGAGATGACGTTAAAATATTATCTGTATTAGTGGATATAACTTTGATCGATATTGTAGATTTTCATTTTCACAGTACATGTGAAATGATTTCTCTTATGATCTGTCCGTTACTATCTCCGATGATAATACAGATTTCTATTAAAAATTGATTTGTATATTACATCTTGCAAAATAAAGCGTGTTTCAGAAAAAGGATTCTTCCTCTGATCTCTCTGTAGCTTAGTGGTTAGAGCATTTGACCGGAAATCAGTTGACCTGGTGTTCGAATCCCAGTGACTTTAAAAAATGATATCTCCTATCAAGAATTTTGAAGTTGAAGTACACAATTTCTTAAAAACCGAAATTTCGATTTTGTTTTTCTCGCGTGATTTTTTAATAACAGAGCCAAATTAGTTCAACTTAGCTCATTTTCAATAGGTCACTTTGTTAGTGGTCTCAATTTGTAAACAGTACGCTGATAAAAATTGAGAGGAATTAATAAAAGAAAAATGATGCTTTTAATAAATTTTCTGCGTCCGTAATTTTAGGAATTTCCTTTACATTTATATTAAACGCCTTTGATAAGAAGACTATGAAAATAAATAACCATGTTTATCGCAAGTATTCTACGTTGTTCCAATAAAAAGGCAATCAATTCCTATCGAAAACTTTGAGATAGAATTGCTATTGATTTTTATCAAAGCAAAATAGGCCAATATCCCAGTCATTTCTATACATTCCTATACCTTTTTTTCTACACAAAATTTCAATCCATTCTCTGAAATATGCTATCCAAAATTCCCATCCATTTTAATACGTTTTCTTGATATAAATCTAATTCAATCCTATCAAAGATGATATCCAACATTCTTATCATCAGTTTAATGAGAGTATATTGATCAAAAAGTATAAGATTTCTCAATTAATGGAATTTGATAGAAATTTGCGAAACTTGGGAACTGGGATTTCATATAAGCTCTGGGTGGATAAATAAGAATCTGTTGCTAGAAAAGTATAAGATTTCTCAATGGATAAAGTTTAATAGAAATTTCTGCAATTTTGGATGATAGTAATTATAAGATCTGTGCGGATAAGATTTGATAAAGTTTTGATGAGAATTTGTTGATAGAAAAGTATAAGATTTTTCAACCGATAGATTTCATAGAATTATTCTAGATTCAAAAACATAGGATTTGATAAAAGTCTGGTACCGATAAGATTTAATAGAATTTTAATTAAAATTGATGTAAGAGTATTTCTAGATATATAGAATTTGATAGAAAGGTCTATCAAATGTGCTGATAAATTTTCATTCGTGAAATTCATTTGATTGAATTAGATAGGAGTTGAAAAAAATGTCTATCAAATGAGGTAATAGAATTTGATTAGTGTAATTTTTCTGATTTAATTTGATAGGATTTGTTTCAAATGTGCTTGTAGAATTTTATTTAAATTCCTCACTTTGATAAATTTTCATCAAATTATCCCTGAAGATATAGAATTTGATTCAATTTTAAATTTACTCTGATAGAGAGTCTATCAAATTCAATCATTTTTAATAATTTTTGCAGCAGGGATAAATTGGTCACGTGGAAAGTAAATCTACATTGAGGATTTTTTATAACAATTTTTAATAAATCTTGGTGTATATATCTGTGTAAAAATATTTCTCAAAGTATTTGCAAAGAAAATGAAGTTAAAAAAATATTTCAGCCGGATTCCTGTGCTTTTCTGTATTCATAAACGCTGCCTCGCTCGAGAAAGCTTTTTTGTGTTTTCTCGAAATGTTGAATATTTTGGCCTGGAATGCCATAGCCACCTCCTCCAGGTGTTTCGAGAATGAAAATATCCTGTGAATGAAATAAATTCTCTTTGTAAATATATTCAGAATTTCATAAAAGAACGTAACATATTTCCTAAAATAAATTTTTACAAATAACGAAGAAAGAACGACTAAAATTATTTTCTGCTATTCAAAATAATAAAATGAAAATTTTTGCAGCTAAACTGAAAATATTCAATTAGTAATGCCCAAACTTTCGAATTTTACAGCGCATTTTTAGAGTAATTAAGATAGTTATGCCAAAAATAAGATCTCTGGAAAAAATAGTTTTTCTATTATTTTAAGAATTAAAATAATATTACTAATAATTTAAACCAATTTCAAAATATGTAAAAAACATTATTTTGATGACATAATTTTAAAACTTACATCAACCTTTATCTTAGCAATGTTTTTTGCACTTGATTTTTTTTTTACTATCGCTTCTTACCAATTTTTTGAAAAATCGTTGAATATTTATAAATGGTGGCTTATATTTTCGGGAAAGCATTGTCTATAACTTCAATGTTTCCGATTTTGAAACTAAATTTTTCTATGGCTGTAATCGTTGAAAAAAACACTTTTCAGAACAGATTTTCTAAACAAATAATTATTTTTTAGGATTATTTACTTATTTTCAATACTGAAAACAGAAAAGTCGTAGGAAATATTTTCCTTGAAAGAATAAGTCATGATTTATTAAACTTCAACCATTTTTAGAAAATGGGTAAGAAGCTATAGTAAAAAAAAATCAATTACAAAAAAATATTGTTACGAAAACTATTTTTCATAAGTTTTAAACTTTTTTCACAAAGAATGTTTTTTTTCTTAGGCCTGGCTTGTTAATATCATGCCAATTCTTAAAATCACAGAAACCCTTTTTTCATAGATCCGAAAATCGTATCTATGAGGAAAAAGTTTTTCTATTATTTTAAGACACAATATAATATTACTGATGATACAATTTGAAAGGAAAAAATAGTAAAAACATTTATTTTAACAAAGCTTTTTATAATTGAATTTTTCCCTGCTATCTGTTTTTACCAATTATAAAAAACAGTTGAATTCTAATAAATTATGGCTTATTTTTCCAGGGAAAACATTTTCTATAAATTTGCTGTTTCCAATTTAAAAAGTAAACTTTTCTGTGACTAAGAGGTTAAAATAATTGTTCCAAGAAAACATTTTTTAAACAAATAACTACATTTAAAAATTATTTACTTACTTTCAATATTGGAAAGTTGAAAGTTGTAGGGAATATTTTCCTTGGAAAAATAATCCATGATTTTTCAAAATTGGACCATTTTCAGAAAATTGGTAAGAAACGACAGTAAGCGAAAATCCAATTAGAAAAAAATATTAGGAAAGTAAGTTTATTTTTTGTAAATTTTAAACATTTTTATGACAAATAATGATTTTTATTTTATAGGACATGATTGATAATATCACTTCAATTCTTGAGATCATACAAAACTTTTTTTCTCCAGAGACCTGATATTTAGCACACAAATTGACTTAAGTGTTTTAAAAGTCCCGTAAAAATCCCTCTTAGTTTTGAACTTACAGAAATTTTCCGATTCTTTTCAATTTTATTCTTCCAAGTTTGGTATAATTTTGTAATATTCTGTTAAGGAGACGTCCATAAACTACGTTACCAATATAAGGGTTGAAAGTTGAATTACTTTGTAAAAAATTTATTTTTTTGGTTGTAAATTTATCTCCTCGGTTGAAAATTTAACTAACTATTAGATTTAAAAGAAAATTATTCTCTAGCGATAAAAAATCATCTCTTGGGCTGAACTCTTTTGTTAAGAATGAATTCGTCATTAAAATCTTTTTTCTTAAGAATAAAATTTTTTAACTAACAATTTCCATATTCCATTTTGCATCGATGATTGATATTTTTTATTGAAAATTGATCTGTTTTAGTTGATGATTCATGTATTTTATTGAAAATTTGACTTTTTTGGTCGAAATTTAATCTTCTTTGTTGAAAATTCATCCTTTCTGATTAAAAACGCAACTGGTTGGGTCTAAATTGATCTGGCTTGGTTGATAATTAAACACTTTGGTAGAAAATTAAACTATTGGGTTGAATATTAACTTTTTTGTTAGAAATAAAAATATTTTATGAAAATTTAACTTTTTGGTAGAAAATCAACTTTTTTGTCGAAAAATTATATTTTTGGTTTAAACATTCAACCGTTTTGTAGATAATTCATCCTTTTGGCTTTAAAATTCCACAATTTTATTAAAAATTAAGGTTTTTTGTTGAAAAATCGTGTTTTTTGGTAGAACATTAATTTTTTCTGCTGGAAAATTCATCATTTTGTTTGAAAATTTAACTATTTGGTTCAAAATTCATCCTTTTTAATTGAAAATTCAACTGCTTGGTTGAAAGTTGAACTAGTTTTCCCAAAATTCTTATTTTTTTTAATTCATCTCCTTGGTTGAAAATTAAACTATCCCATTCTTAGAAAATTAATCTTCCGGGTTGAAAAATCAGATTTTGAGTTGAACTCTTTTGTTAAGAATTTATTTTTTTAAAGATTCATCATTTTAGTAAAAAATTCATCCTTTTGTTTGAAAATGTATCTATTTCATTTTTTGATGAAAATTGAGTTTTTTATTGAAAATTAATCTTTTCTAGTTAAAGATTCATGTATTTTGTTAAAAATTCATCTTTTTGGTCTTAAATAATTCTTCTTGGTTGACAGGTCATCCTTTTTGGTTAAAAATGCAATTGTTTGTTTCTAAATTAATCTGGTTCGGTAGAAAATCAAACTGTTTGGAAGAAAATTAAACTATTCGGGTGAAAATGAACTTTTTTGTTGAAAAGTCATTTTTTGGTTTAAATTGCACTAATTGTTTAAAAATTGAACTATTTTTATGAAAATTAAACTTTCTGGTTCAAAATGATTTTTTGTTTGTTAAAAAATCATATTTTCGGGTTGAAAGTTTAAGCTTTTTGTAGATAATACATCTTTTTGCGTTTAAAGTTCAACAATTTTGTAGCAAATTGATGTGTTTTGTCACGTAAGTGATTCGTTTAAGTCGTCACGAATTTATTTATATTTTTATTGAAAATTGATCTTTTCTAGTCTAAATTAATCTGGTTTGGTTGAGGATTCAACATTTTGGTAGAAAATTAAAATGTTTGGTAGAAAGTTATAGTATTCGGTTGAAAATCAACTTTTTCTTAAAAAGTTGTATTTTTGTTTAAATTTAACCCTTTAGCTGAAAATTTATCTTTTTAAGTTGAAAATTCAACTACTTGGTTTAAATTTGAACTAGTTTGTTAAAAATTCAGATTTTTTCAAGATTCACCTATTTGGTTTAAAATTTAACTTTTTCGTTAAAATTATTTTTATTATTAAATAAAAATTAATTTTTTATCTGTAAACTTGCACCATTCCATTTCTTGTGAGAAACGTATCCCTTATAAGTTGAAAATTCAACTTTTTGGTAGAAAATGAATGTATTTTGTTGAAAATTCGTGGTTTTTTTTTGGTTAGAAAGTTAATTTTGTTTGTTCAAAATTCAATATATATTTCGACTCGTAATCTTAGGAATTTAAAGTATTTCATATGGCATTCAATACGTTATTTACATTAATTTTATTCAGAAAAATGTATTCCTAAATAAAAAAAATCCTAACCAAAAATAGCCTAAAATTGGTAACGTAGTTTAAGGATGATCCCTAAAGATACAAGACAGAAAGCATATAAATCTTCCCTTTTCATGTCACAGATGAGGAATTTTAAAGTTCTATTTGTGTTTTATGAAGCCAGAATATGTTGGCACGCAAGAAAAGTCGTTTTCGCTTTGGAAATGTACAAATGTATTGTAGATCCTCTTGATATATATTTTTCTTCTGCTTGGTTAGCACAGAGGTACAAAATATCAGACCCCCATAGAATAACATCAGGAGTGAGATAAAAAACGGGGTTTCATCCAGAAAGATAAAATCTTTACGAGTACACATAAAACGTCGAATCTTTTACCCTATTTCTTTGTCAATTCTGACCTTTTCTCATACATGACCAAAGTCGTCAACGTCCGCAAGGAAAATGGAAAAAAGTTTAAAGATACATTTTTCTTTTTGATTTTTTACAAGATGTTAATCTACTATTAGACTTATGGAGATATAATTCTGCCCGGCTAAAAAAGGACCTATATATTTATGTTTTCTGTTAATAGAATGACTAAGTATTACAATAAAAATAAAATTACAGCGTGTCTAGAGACCCTGAAAATCTGGGCATTTTTCGCACCTTGAATAACACGGGAAAATTCCGAAAATGGGTAGCCACTCTCTTTTCAAATTATCAGTTTTACGGTAAACAATTCAAAATTTAAAAAGGTCGAAGAAATTATTTTTTACAATAAACTGTTTTCATCTTTTTGTCAACATCAAATTATTTATGTGTTTTGCATAATTTTGAATTATATGTTCTTTTAAGAATATTAATTTTTATTCATGTATTTATTCTAGTAATTTTTATACTTTTTTTAATAAACGAATGTAAAGTAAAAGATTTTTCAAATCATTTTTTTTTTTAATTTTGTTATACTTGAAAATTAAACAAATATTGAAGAAAATAGCTGTAACAATTTAATAGTACAATTAACTTTTTTAATATAATATATCTAAGAATACTAGGTTAAAGTATTTTTTACGACTCTTGGGTTTATTTTAAACTTGTTAAGCTAAATTTACATAGAATTTAATCGACCTTTTGTCAGGATAATGTCTGTAGCCTCGAATAAGAAGCTCCTTTTAATTTTTTTTCGCTGTTAAAGGAGTAGATAATGGATTTCTCATATCTTATGTGTAGGTAAATTCTGCCATCGTTATCATCTCGAAAAATTTTGAATATAATTATAATTCAATTTATTTTAATTAGCTCTTAAATTTGTTAAAACTTATTTGTAAATTACTTTGCCGTAATACATTTTTTATTTTATAAATTAAAAGAAATGTTATTTCTGAAATAAATTGTGATTTGTTCGTTATTACATGTACATGAGTATATAAATTTCAATTTAATAAATGAAATTTAGGAAATTTAAGAGAAATTAAAAATATGAAAAAATGGATTGAATTTAGTAAGTTAGAAATGAGTTTAGAAAAATTCTAGGAAATTTAAAAGAATTTCATGAAGTGCCGACTTCAAGATGAAGTAAACAATAACTAAAAAGATGTAAAAAAATACATTGAATTATGTAGAATTAAATGAATTTTGAAGGATTCACGTGAATTAAAAAAAAAATCCAAAAATTCTGCAGAATTCAAAAGAATTTATACGAATTCAGAGTTATATCAAATTAAAATTTCGTTAAATTTTATGAAATCTGCCGATACTTCTTAAGATCCTTGACATTTATTCAAAAACCTTAAGAGCTTTTAAAATCCTCCAAAAACAAAGATATCCTCGGAAATTTTATAAAATTCCTTGTAATCTTTTAAAATATCACGAAATAATAAATTAATAAAGAAAATGTCATATTAATTCCAAAATTTTAGTTATCAATTACTTTTTAATATTTTTGAATTCCCTAAAATATTTCAAATTCTTTGAAACTCTTGAAATTACTTGAGACTTTGTAAAGTTCTTGAAAATACCTTGATATTTTTAAAAATACCCTTAAATATTTCAAATCCCTTAAAATGTTTTGAAATTCCTTTGGTTTTTAAAAATACCTCAAATTCTTTAAGTTAATTGAAAATTCCTTGAAATCTTGTAAGATATATACTCGTGCTATATTTACCAAAATTCCAGGAAAATTTTTAATATCCCATGCGAATTTTTCAAATACCTTAAAATCAGTCAAATCCTTGGAAATTCCTAGAAATTTTTTTAATCTTCTCAAAGAGCCCTTTTAAAAAGCCCTCAAATATTTAGAATCGCTTTTTTTTTTTAATTTGAGATCAAAATGAAATCTCCTTTCTTATGAATAATTGCATGCAAAAAGAGTATGCAATACATTCACAAATCAAAATTAGATTTAAAAACTACCTCATTTTTGGCTCATCAGAGACAGATAAATAACAAAGGAAAAAAGAGGAATAATTGAATCACTTCAAATTACTGAAATCTTTGAAAAATACCCCGAATATTTTTAATCATTTTAAATCCTATCAGGTTACCGAAATCAATTGAAAATTCCTTGGTATCGTTTAGTATACCCTAAAACCTGACATAAGTTCTATAAAATCGATCTATATTTTCGAAATTTTAGGAAACTCTTTGATACACTTTGATACACATTCGAGGCGCCTGGGCTTGAACTGATCTCGTATCGAAATCTTTGTCACGTTTCTTTGCGAAATTTGCAAGCAATTTTTCAAATTTTGTCAAATCTCTTGAAAATGCTTTAAAATCTTTTTAAATACTCGAAAATATTTCAAATCCTCTGAAACCAATTAGATATTCCTTATACTGTTTGAAATACTCTTATTGTTTTCAAATCCTTTGAAATCTTTTGAAATCAAATGAAACATTGTAAAGCTCTTGAAAATGCCTTAGAATCTTTTAAAACCATAAAA
>CAKNWT010272752.1:0-14105 GCA_932066315.1 Andricus coriarius
AACTTCTGCTTTCTTCACTTCGGCTTTCAGAAGTGAAGCATCTAGATGGAGTAATGCACTTTCCTCACTTCTGATGTTAAAATGCAGGCCAAGGGTCTCGGCCGCTTGCTCCGAGGCTTTGTAAAGGAGCGCCCCTTTACCAATCATCTCGTGGTTCCTGACCATTTTTAGGAGAGGATCTCTGCCATTGGCTACGATATAAGCTGTACTTAGAACGATTCGGTTATAAAGACACGGGAGATTCGGAAGTCCGCGTCCGCCTTGACGGCGTGAAATGTATAATCGCGGAACTGACGAATTGATATGCAAGCTTTTAGCATATGCATGATCTTACGTGTGGTGACATAAAGGGCCTTAAGTTCCTTCTTCGTCCATTGAACCACCCCGAACGAGTAGAGTAGAACCGGGACGGCAAGCATGTTAGTCGCAGATATCTTGTTCAACGCTGACAGATTGGAAGACCAAATCTGTCGAAGAAGATGCTTGTATCTGCTTCGGAAAGACTCCTTTACTGCTGTTACGTCCTGAATGCGGCCTTGAGGCACGCCCAGATATGTATGGGTCTCTCCAGTGTTAAGATGTCTAATAACACTTCTATCCACACGCTCAGGAACCTTGGGAACGCCAATAATGTTTCCGTTCTTCAGGTGAATTTTGGCACATTTATCCAATCCAAAGTCCATCCCAATCTCTCCTGTGTACTTCGCGACGATATTTATGGCCGTTTGAAGTTTGGGTCTACCAGAGGCATAGAGCTTCAGGTCATCCATATAAAATACATGAGTGACCTTATGCTCGCGCTGGTTAGTGTCGCCACAGAGTTATCCAGAAGAATTTCGTAGTGCGAGAGATAGAGGCAGAAGTGTGATGCAAAAAAGTAAAGGGCTCATGGTATCGCCCTGAAAGACGCCCCACAGTGGACCTTTTTTGAAATTCTGTCTCAAAATCGTAGAACTTTGGATCGGAAAGACCTAGAGGGATATTTTTTTTTAAATTAAAGAAAAAACCTTTCCGAATATAGAAAAATTATAGAGAAAGTCAAAAAATAATAATTTTGACCTTGAAAATCTGAGTTGAAGATGGCATTTTTGGTAAAAAAAATCGTTTATTGAATACTAAAAACGCTTAGATTTTACATTTTATGTGCTATACATGCTTTTATATAGATTTTTGCATGCCCAATCCGAATCTGATGTGTAAATCGTTGTAAGATAAATTCCAAAATGGCGGAGGCAATATGGTAGACTAAAGTTGTAAAACGAAACCGATTTGACTAAAATTTGCTACAAGTTAGGTTTTCAGGTCGTTGATTACAAATCCAAGGTCAAAATAAAAAATTTAAAATCGCGGATCCAATATGGCGGACCAAAATTGAAAAAGGAACCCGATTTGACTAAAATTTGCTACAAAGGTATTTTTCGGGTCGTTGATTTCAAATCCAGGCTCAAAGTTCAAAAATTCAAAATGGCGGATCCAATATTGCGGAAGAACCTTGTAAAAGGAAACTGATTTGACTAAAGAATGATACTCGTTTTTTTTTGGGGTCTCTTATTTTAAATCCAGGGTCAGAGTTAAAAAATTAAAAATGGCGCATCCAGTATGGCTTTTTTAAATTCTGGAATTTGGACTTTGGATTTCAAATGAGCCACCTGCAAAACCACCGTTAGGCTATTTCATGTCAAATAAATTTTGTTCTATAATTGTGGTCCGTCATATTGAAACCGCTATTTTTAATTTTTTAATTCTGACCCTGGATTTGAAATCAGCGACCCGAAAAACACCTTTGTAGCAAATTTTAGTCAAATAGGGTTCCTTTGTAAATTTTGGTCCGCCATATTGGATCGGCCATTTTGAAGTTTTAAATTTTGACCTTGGATTTGTAATCAGCGACCTGAAAATCCAACTTGTAGCAAATTTTAGTCAAATCGGTTTCGTTTTACAATTTTAGTCTGATATATTGCCTTCGCCATTTTGGATTTTATCTTACAACGATTGACACATTAGATTCGGATTGGACATGCAAAAATCCTTATAAAAACACGTATAGCACATAAAATGTAAAATTTAAGCGTTTTTAGTATTCAATAAACGATTGTTTTGGCCAAAAATGCCATCTTCAACCAGATTTTCAAGGTCAAAATTATTTGTTTTGACTTTCTCTATAATTTTTCTACATTCGGAAAACAGTTTAAAACATGCCGAAACAGTTTAAAAAAACATTATAATGTTTGCTCTTACACAACTCTCTTATCTGAAGGAAACCTTTCCCAGATACTAGAGTTTCGTAGAACAAAATTAATTTTTGTTTTCTCTCTAATATGTATCAGAATTAATTTTTCTCTTTTTTTAAAAAAGCAGTTTTGATAGTAGAGAAAAATATCCCAAAGGCTTAAGGTGTCTTTTTTGAATCTATAAATTTTATTATTTATTTATTTTTTTGCAGTTTTACCCAAGATTAATATTTTTCATAAAGTTTCCTGAAATTGTTTTTTTGATTGTTTGTTCATACAAACATGAAAAACACAGTTCTAAAAAAATATTCATAATCTGAAGTATGTATGCCAATTCAAAATGCACACATTTTATGTATGTTGTTGAAGAATGAATTATTTTAATTATATTCGAAGTAGCGACAGCATGTTAACAAAATTTTCATGATATTCGTAAATCAGTGTTTTTCATTTTTGGATTTATGACAAAAAAATTTGAGATCAAAATTTGGATACAAGAAACTCGATGTGTCCGAACTTCGAGTTTCGAATCTTTTGCATATCCCTGAGTTGAAACAAGTCTAAAGACTTTTGAAAGCTTTTACAAAAGTTCTTACTCTGAAGCGAACATAAAATTTGCATTAATTAGATTCTGTCGACTGAAAAATTTGCATGACGATAAACGAATAATACGTATACTTAATAATTGCCTTGTAAAAGTGTTATCGTTGAGGGGACATTGCAGAAACAATTTGAACTTTTTCAATATCGATGCTTATTTTCTTCTTGCTCTTGTGGCTTTGAAATGCCTTTACTTTATTATGATGAAAAGAAAACGGGATCTCCATTCATTTAGACGTCGAGAAAGTTTACATACAATGGCGCATCAGAATCACGTCCTCTTCTCTTGCGAATTTCTGTATGGCATCTTATCGCTTTACCTTCTACTTGCTGTAATAAATAAACTTTTATCTGAGGTACAAAATCCTTCTAACACGATGCAATGAAAGTATTTCATACTTTAAAATCATTTTTCTTTGGAACACAAACTCAATATTTATCCTGTAAAGGGTCCGGGGGCATAAAGGCTTTAGTACCAAAACTCGAATTTCACAGGAGACAGAAAAAACAGTTTAAGTTGATTAAATTTGATGTTTATTACAAAAAAGTATTTTCTAGCTATTACTAAGCTCTATCGAACTCTGAAATGAAGATCCTGACGGAGTCCATCAGCTCAAACAAAAGCTATTTTCAAAGGTACGGTGCGTCACATTTGGTTTAGGAAGAGTTGCATAACTTTGTTATTTTTTAATTAAATAAAAAAATACAGTAAATTTCTTTCGAGCTATTACTTAGCTATATTTAATTGTGAAAAGAACAGGCAAAATGGTTTAATTACTTTATACAAAAATACCAAACATGGGTTTTGACCCACTTCGAAATCGAACTGGACCACAATCTAATGCAGAAAAATGAGTTAGGTCAAATAAATTAGTGACTTAAATAACACTTCGAAAGTAGGATTTCGCTAAATCGAGACCGTCCCGTTGGTTTGAAAATAAAATCCATCTAAAATAGCGCTCATCGAGAATCGAATAAAAAATTCGGTTTTTTTTCAAACTTGTTCTCGAGTAAACCCGGTTTTTCATCATAAGTTATAATGTTATAAGTTAATTTAATACAACGTTTGAAATCTTTTGCGATGATGTTGTAGGTACAAAATTAGGAGCATGGTATAGTTTGCAGTTCGTCTTTTACCGCTGTTATTCTTACACAGCGGCCACGGGCGTTGGAGGTGAAAACAGGCGCCTCTGGATGCATTCTTAGAGCTAACATTTGTCACTCCATAGGTTTTTAGTTGCTTGCTTCCTGATGATCCAGAAAGTTTTTATACAATGCGACAGGTGTTTAATAAAACCGCCTTCTACTGACTCCTAAATGGTCGAAATATTTAGTGCGTCTTGTGTGAACATTGCCTGTAGCCAAAATCACAATTGAATGAATAGATACATGTTTAACATTCCTCCATATTGTCTTCACTTCATGCCTTAGCTCGCTACACTTATGGATCTTGGTTGTAAAGGTCGCCTGCAAGTTTCAGGTAAGTGGACAAGCAATATCGACGATGTAGACTCTTCCACCTTTTTTTTCTCGCATGACGATTTCCGGCCGATTGGCTCTGATGTAATGATCCGTCTGGATAGTAACATCCCAATATAAGATGTAATCTTCGTTTTCTAAAACGGGCATTGGGATGTATCTATAGAAAGGCATCCATTCTATTAAGAGTCCTAGGTTTAGGGCAAATCGTTCATGTATAATGCCCGTCATATCATTATGTCGGTGCGTATATTCTCTCTGAGCCATTACGCGAAAACCATCAAGAATTTGTTCAATGGATTCGTTGGTATCTCCACATATTCGGCACCGGTTAACCACGTCTTGATGTAACACGTGTTTGCGATAATTTTTGGCGCTGACAACCCTATCCTGAATGGCAATAACGAATTCTTCCATTTCTGGAAACAGGATGTCCTTTATCAGTCAAATATTGGATGCCCCACTATCCGCTTCATGTTGATCTAACGTTTCGGGGTGCTCACCGCGGATGGGGCTTTGTCTCCATTGTTTTTCTAATTCCTCTATGGTTTCTGCCCTGATATTCAAGGCCTCCTCTGAGGAAAAATTCAAGGGCGTGTAATCGAGATCCGCTTTACAGATGGTGTTGTAAAGCGCAACATCTCGCTTGCTGTTAAAATAGTTTTGCAATTGTATAACTTGTGACATACATAGTTTCTTGACATCTACAACGCCCCTACCCTCTGTATGTCATGGTAGAACTATACTTTCAATCGCCGTATTATCAGTGTTAGGCCATTTAATGAGCCCAAAAGAGTACGTGAGGACAGGGATGGCATACGTATTGATTGCCCTGATCTTGTTTGCCGAGTTTTCTGAACTCGACAAGTAGCGTATGCTGAATACCCTTAAATTCGAGAATGCCCAGATATTTATATGACTCGCCTTCAGCCATTGCTTCGATGTTATTCTCGAACTCCTTCACTAGCTCTGCGGCCCTTAATTCTCCTCTGGTTAAATGCACTGTTCTGCATTTATCTAGTCCGAACTGCATGTGGATATCATTGGAAAACTAGTCGTAATGCGTATCGATCTAGTTATCCTTGGTTGTCCATGATCAAACTACTTAATTCTTGTACCCCAAAGCGTCATCGCACGACTTAGAAATTCGATAATGCGTGGGCAGATTGTGTAAATTTTTAAAACTTCAAGCAAGTAGTCATGTGGTACGACAGGAAGCATTTGCTTGTAGTCAATGTATGCCATGTGCAAGTTTCTTTGATGTTAACGAGCTTGCGTCAAGCCAACAGAGTCTATGGTGACTAGATCTTCACTGCCCCGCAAGTTTTTTTTCTTCTGTAAGGATGTCATTCTCGTCGCAGTGGGAATATATCTTACCTGTAATGATAGCTGTAAAGCATTTATAAATTGTTGGAATTTAGGCTATCGGTCAAAATTCAGATGGATTTTGAGCGTCTGCTTTTTTTAAGCAACATATACGTAGTACCTTCAAGCATAAAGGCTGGCATCAGATCTGTGTGTTCGATGATCTTCTGAAAACACCTTGCCAATGCAAGATGCACACTCGTCAGGTACTTGTAATAGAAGTTGTGCACCATGTGCGGACCTGAGCTTTCCAGTTACTCGCCTTATTAAAAACCGCTGAAACATCTGAATCTCTGATGCTAGTCAGCTCTATTTCAGGATTTCCGCTAGCTCTTGCTTTCTCTAGTTGGAACCACGAAGCGTATAAATTGCTTCGGTTAGTTTTTCCCCAAACACCCGACCAGTAGTTAGGGGTCGTGCATAAATTACGTAACGCAATTTTCCGATAATTTTGAGGGACTTCAATGTTTTGCTGGTTATTTTGTTTTACACTCAGTTCACGATAGAACCTTTTTCATCTGCCTGAAAGGTTCGATTTTGTTGCATACCTGCACTACTTTTCTTGTACCGAGGCAGTCTAGTAGCAAGTTCTATTTCCTTTCTTATATTGATTCAATCGACCCAATTTGCACCTGATCTTCCATGGTGGATTTCGATCCCTTCCTGGGGCAAAGACTGCATCTGTAGGCCTAGTTCTGCGGCCCAATGTTCTAACGGCTGCCATAGCTGCACAATATACAAGAGTTTGCTTCTTTAACGTAGTTTGTGTTGAGTTGATATGCATAGGCCTTTGTGTTGGTTCTACATGTCTGAACTCTGGTCAAGCATGCCAATTATTCCTCTCAAGGTGCTGTAGTTTTTCTGGGATTTCGCTGTTCACATCATCGTTATCAATGTCCGGATGCGGATCTAGTGGATCCGGTACTTGATGTACATTGTCCCTAACAACTAAGCCTTCAGCTTTAATCAGATCTTCGTTGTCCACATCTTCAAACAGGCGTTTATCAACAGAAAGCTGCTATTCCACTTCTATTTTGATGGCAGCTATTTCAACAGCCGAAACAAATCTGCGTACAGAAATTGTGCGTTTTTGTTCTGCTAGATTCTGCTCATTTATTCTTGTGGCTAGCTCTGGGTACTCAAGTAAGAAGAGTCTATGGTGTTCTCTCCTTACATTTTGCCCTCTTTTCTCTGCCAAAAAATAAAGACGCATAACATCTCTGTTCATATTTTATGTTCATTTTAATCGCCTTCTTGGCTGCTGAACCTCTGCTTCTGGTGCAATTAGGCCGTCCGTATCTGGAGGATGTGCTTGATAGTCTGATAATCTGATGATCACACTGAAACCTTCTGCATGTTAGGATACTTTGCAGCAAACTACGTCCTAAAGTTGTATCTCTTTTCGCCTTTGGTTTTATACCTCGTACTTTCGTAGTAGAGAAGCACCAATTCTTCTTTCATTGTGGTATCTCACTTGATGATCTCCCACGGCATTTCTGTTGAGGTGGTTGGCTGCATATTGCTAACGCTAGCCAAAGCATCCTCAGCAGGCACAGTTGATGTTCCACTGTTTACTTTTTGTCGCAGATGTTCTTTTTGGCCAACTGTTTGATTAGTGCGATCTGCCTGACCATCTCGCCTGCTGTGACCCCGGCGGTGACTCCGGAGGCGCCCCGACGATCCTCGGGAAGCGACAAGCGATTCAAAATATTTGAAAGACTCTCCATGATAAATTATGGCTTTTGGTGTTCCTCTTAGTCCCTTTTCTCTTCGTTCTCTGTCTGTCTGGCATGGGAAACCCTATCAGTAGTAATGCTACAGTTATATAATTGTGAACTGTTTCTCCATTATGCAACGCTTTGAGTCCCGTTAGGATCAAAAAGTTACATACACCTTGAGATTGAGAGTGCATCGACACACTTTTATTATATAAAATTAATATAATATAATGTAATATAATATAATAATATGGAACTTCTCTCTAGAATTTCTGACAATTTCTTCCGTCATAATTTCACCAAGAAACCAACCAAACGAAATCTCGAGGCTTCCCAACATCTGTCTAAACATGATCCCACGTTTTTCAAAACTTTTTATATCAAACTCCTTTGAGCCTGTTTCAACGAGATGAAAGCAGTATAAATAAAAAGAAATTTGAAACATTCGTTGCAAAATATGGTCGCAATGTTTATACGGTGACTGATTTATGGCGTCTCTTTTCCATCTTTTCTTTATCTTTCTTTTTATTTTTTGTTTCTTGGCGATTGTTCTTTAAAGCGTGACGTCACGTTGGACGGTTCGCGCTGGCTCGCGATGTTTGAGCCGCTATACCGGATATAGTCTGTGTGAATATTCATCAGGTCTGTATTTACTGGCAAGCATTGCGGTGAATGCAAGTCTAATGTTAAAAGGCAAATTTAGGGTTTCACTCTCATTCCACCACTGCTCGTGAGATGTCAATGAAGTATCTTTCCGTTATTAAGCTCAATGGAGTTTAAATCATGAAGTTACTTAAATACAGTGACAGACTTTTATGCATAAGTGAAATTTAATAGTATATTCTAATGATAATAATTCCAAAACCTGATAGTAAACTGGGATATAGTTGACGGAATATAGAATATAGAGGAATATTGTTGTTTACCACTGTCCTTTTTAATGTTAGTTTATTTAACTATACCATTTACTAATGCTAATATATAGTTTTTTATTTAGTGGATTATTGCGATTATATGGTGTACCTAAAAGACTTAAAACGAATTCAAAAGAATTGAATAGAATTAAGAATAATACACATGAATACAAAGTATTTAAAGAATTCAAAAGAACTGAAAGGCATTTAATAAGACTTGAAAAAATTTCAAAGAAATTTAAAAGAATTCCAAATAGTTCATGGGTGTTCAAAACATTTCATGGGAATTTAAAATAATTGAAAGTAATATCAAAGACTTCTTGAGGCGAATTCAGAAGAATTTAAAATAATTGAAAAAGCCTTATTGATGAACATAGAATTAGAACGATCTTGAAAAATAAAAGTTTGGGAATGTCATGAAAATCCTCAGCATCCCTTATGAATGTCCAGAATCTTCCTGGAGTTTTTCATTACCTGCATCAGAATTAAAAGAAGCTAGTTCGTTTCAGAAATGCAAAGTGCTTTTCCACAGAAAAAAAAACCTTTTAAGAAAAAGACAATAGCAAAAAGAATAAAATAAATCTTTTATGTAACACGAGTATGTTTTCCTCGTTTTCTGGCCGTAGTTTGGAGCAGAAAAGTAGGTCATTGTTGGTGGTGGGGTACTTTACTACCTTGAACGATAAAGTGCACTTTATTGTCCACGGGAAATGTGCACGCATGCGCTTTCGTACTTCGACCTGCGCGCTCTGTTCTGCGCAGTACTTGTCCCTTTAAACTACCCTCAAACCAGAAACGTAAATTTATGAGAAAACTCGGAAACCATACTCTTATTACATAAAATATCGTGTTTTACGATCGGTTGTAAAGCACGTACTTGTACCGAAAATATTACAAGTGTAACAATATCTGCAGATTTTCATGAAAATATCAGCAAGAAAAAGTTCTAAAAATAGGAGGCAACATGCATGTTGCAGGTGAATGTTTTTCCAATACTGATACCGAGGTTCAAAATTTGTAGATGATTAGCGATTATTTCCGGGCGAGTGAAAGGTGAAAACGCATAATAATCCTATGATCATTTCAGAATACTCAACTTTGAATGGCTGTAAGCCACTGAAAAAAATTATGAAAAAACTGCAAAAAATATATGCGTTTCGTTGATCCTTTCTGTGCCCTTTACTTGTTATCGTGACAACTTTCGATGGTACATACTATTTTCAGGAAGTTGTATTTACTACTTCAAGTAGTAAGTCTTACTATTAAATTAGTTAGTCTTACAAATAAACTAGTTAATCTCAATACTTAAAGTAGTAATTCTCACTATTACAATTAGTAAGGCTTACTATTTAAAATAGTAATCTTTACTAATAAAATTAGTAAGTTTCACTATTTAAATCAGTAGTCATTACTATAAAAACTAGAAAGTTTTACTATGAAAATTACTGGTTCGTAGACTACTGCGAAGATAGTGCTTCTCAATATTGAAATTATAGTAGATTATACTGTAACATCTCATCAGTGGACAGAGGAGGTCCTGAGAACTTCTTATAGGGACCAGGTCCTGACAAGACGCCATGTCAAAATAGACCCACATGCCTTTATAAAGGTACGAGGGTTGCCTTTTATATTTTGAGCCTTGGCAACACTAGTGTTTACAGGTGCCATCTGACGATTCCAATTGAAAGTTTGACCTTTTTAACCATAATCTTCTTCAGAACGTTTTGTCACTTGAGCATAACCTGTGTTGTTTTCGTGCGATGATTTTTTACGATTTTCGACGTGGATTATCAAGACAAGAGTGCATCGATCAACTCACTTCGACTTTTGGCGATAAAGCTCCATCCTTGGCCACTGTGAAACGCTGGTACAACGAATTTAATCGTGGCCGCAGTTCGCTCAGTGACAAAAGTCGTGAAGGTGGCCCAAAATCAGTCGTTGTCCCAGAAAAAATTGACGCTGTGCGTGAACTAATAATGCAAGATCGTCATGTGACTTATCGTGAGATTCAGGCACCCTTGGGCATTAGTGGGACCAGCGTGCAAGCAATGTTACATCAACATTTGGCTGTCAAAAAAATTTGTTGCCGTTGGATCCCACATAACTTGACAATCGCTCAAAAAAAGGCTCGTGTGGATTGGTCAAAACAAATGCTGAAAAAATTCGATCGCGGTGATTCAAAGGATGTCTATGACATCGTAACAGGTGACGAAACATGGATTTATGCTTATGAGCCTGAAACTAAACAGCAGTCGACTGTGTGGATCTTCCAAGATGAGCCAAATCCGACAAAAGTTGTTCGCGCACGAAGCACTTCGAAGCAAATGGTTGCCTGAGCTGTTTTTTTGGAAAGCCCGGCCACGTAGGAACTGTGCTGTTGGAGCAACGTCAGACGGTCAATTCGGAATAGTATACAACCATTTGTTCACCGGAGATCTTTGAAAAAATGAGGGAAATTAGCCGCCGAAGACGAATCATCCTCCACCACGACAATGCGAGCTCTCACACATCCGCTGCAACAAGGGACTTTTTGAGGGCTAAAAGGTCGAATTGATGGGTCATCCAGCCTACAGCCTTGACTTAGCACCTAATGACTTTTTTTTTATTCCCATACATAAAAAATAAATTACGAGGTCAACGTTTTTCGACGCTTGAAGAAGCGGTTGATGCGTTCAAAATGCATGTTGCAGAGGTGCCTCAATCGGAGTGGAAAAAATGTTTCGAAAATTGGGTCAAGCGCATGCAAAAGTGTGTTGAGTTTCAGGGAGAATACTTTGAAAAACAATAAAGACATTTTCGATGATCAATTCTTGTCTTTTCATTATTAGGCTCAAAATGTAAAAGGCGACCCTCGTATTTCAGGGAAAAACTAAAACAATTTCAATATTTAAAAGTACATATTTGCAGTATTAGTAAGTCTATTTGAAAAATTAGATCGATGCGATGGTCTTCACGGTCTTCATTACGGCACAATTCACAAAAAGGTTAAGATGAAAATGGTGACGATCGAGAACATTACGCGATATTTCGGTGCGAGTGTTGTTGTCAGCATTGCTCATGTATCAGTTCTGCCAATGTCGCCAAGGAGTGAAACTTGTAACTTTAACTACTTTTATTTCTTGGAAAATAAATTGGTGGTAAATGTGACTACTTTATTTGTTGTGACTATAATTACTATCGTTACTAATATAAGCTACGTAGCATTACTGACGGCGACATGTTGCCGCACTAAAATGGTTAGTTACTCTTACCATCGTAGTAGTTGTCGCAGCTAATACCATCTCTACTAATAAAGAGCTTCTTGTCACAACTAACCATTTTTTTCAGTGTAGGATTATTATGCTTTTTCACCTTTCACTCGCCCGGAAATAATCGCTAATCATCTGAAAATTTTGAAACTCGGTATCAGTATTGGTAAAACCTTCACCTGTAACATGCATGTTGTCTCATATTTTTAGAATTTTGTTTGCTGAGATTTTCATAGGTAGGTTGTGATACAGCTCTGTTAGACGGCTGGTAAAAGAACCAAAGAGAGAGAGAGAGAGACTGCTAGGTAAAATGATATTGAACCAAGATCTGAAACGGGATATAATATACATTCTAGTAATTAAATCAAGAAATGATTTCACACTTACGGCTGCTTCTTTACAATCTCACCGCAAATAACGAATATAGCTTCTGTTTACATATAGACTAGCATTACTATCATAAAATAAGTCAAAAATATATTTGATTATGAAATAAGGGGGTTTGCCCGAAAAATATGTGACCTTGTGCTTTAACTTTGTAAATATTGTGATTTTCAAATAAACCATTTAGGGTGGACGTTTGGGAGAACCCCTAGTAACTGACACAGACCTGCGAATCTTTAATCGACTAGTGTACGAAGTTGTGTAAACGTTTAATCACGTACGCATCGCATTTCAGGATGAAGGACTGCACCGAACAAAAAGTGTGCACTAAACTTCGCCAAAACACTTGGCCATTCATGTTCGGAAAACATCTTTCTGATTCGAAAAGTATATGGTGATTCGTCAATAAGTGATGCATACATTAAAGAGTGGTTTAGGTGATTTAACACTAGAAGTACCGGGATTTTCTGCCACCTTTGGTTACCACGAGGGGTCAATTGACCCCTACCTGCGTTGGGTGTCAAATAATGATTTTAAACAGTTTCTACCGTCAAATGTTAATGATTGAAGTATGCTATATTCATATAACATCGTTAATATAAGTCAAGAAGAGTAGTGAGTTCTGAAAAAGTACAACAAAGGAGTGAAAGTGCGTACCCCAGCGTAGTCCTACCGACTTCGCTTCTGCTGCTACTGCAACAGCAAGCTAAATCGTTTGGTGCCGCTGTACTCCCCGATCCGAGTATACGCCGTAAATTTCAACTTACTGCAAATCGACTGTCCCGAAAAATAAGTCACTAACAAATTTTTCCGTATACAGAGTGTATCAACTATATTTTACTTCGCTAGAGTGTCGTATCTTTATGTATTTTTAATTGGAGATACGACACGCTAGCGAAGCATAATACAGTTGATACGATCTGGTTTCGGAAAAATTGGTTAGTGACTTATTCTTCGGGACAGTCGAAATGTGTTTATTCCTAGTGCTTTACTATAAACGTAGAAAGTTATACACCGGTAGTAGAACTGATAGTCCGAAAATGTTTTGATGCAGACTAGATGAAGAACCGACCATAAAGGCAAACTCCAGCAGGCAATATATAATCTATTTCCTGTTAAATAGAACAGCAGTAATAGTTTTAAGGATTAGAAATATCACACACATCTTATAGAAGCGATATAAATCAGACCTGCTGCGCACCGACGGTAACCGACTATAAAAAGTCAATGTTTTGTTAAGTTCGCGTCCAATATTTCCAAAAAAAATCGTCAAATACTCCTATTTACAAATAATTAAAAGTCACAAAACGCCATCTCGCTGCAAGCAACCGCTGCGGAGATTTACCACTTCAAAAATCGAAAGGGGTCAATTGACCCCGCCCGGTACTTCTAGTGTTAAAAGTGGTTGCACTTCAGTGGAAAGTGACCCTCGCTCTAGCAGGACCGTAATGAACAAAACACTTCAAAATTTGAAGCGAATGCGAGTCTTAATTAATGGAAATCGTCGTTTAATAGTAAGAGAGATAGCGGAAGACTTTGGGATTCCAAAAACTATTGTTTCGGAAATGTTGAGCCTGATTTGTGGAAAAGTGACCACTGGTTCCTTCACCACGACAACGCACCTGTGCTGATCTGGCACCCTGTGATTTCTGGCTCTTTCTCAAATTGAAGTATTCTCTAAAAGGAAATCGATTTCAGGACGTAGAGAGAATTGAACGATTGAACGAACTTACCTATAGTGAAGTTCAATCGTAATTGTGTGAGCTGCCTCGTCCGAATAGATCACATTATGTAGTAACGCAGTTACTGCTCGTTCCGGCAGAGTTATTTTAAATTTGAATTCAAACTTTTTGCCCGCCATGTTTATGCGCTAGATGGCGCCCTAATCCGTCTTCCCCAGATTCTCCATTATATTTTAAAGAAGGTTTCAATCGCAACGATATAAAAACTAAAACCTTTTTACAGTTTTTATATATATATATTAGGGTGCAGATTAAAGTGGAAATTTTTTTTTGGGTGGGTGTAATCTATTCGGACGAGGCAGCTCATACAATTACGATTGAACTTCACTATAGGTAAGTTCGTTCAATCGTTCAATTGTACTTCGCTGCCTCGACCTCTAGATCACATTATGAAAATGTTTAAAGCTGAAGCTCGTTCCGATTT
>CAKNWT010272755.1:3431-15254 GCA_932066315.1 Andricus coriarius
ATGAATCTCTTTGTTTGAAAATGTAACTAAGGGTCCATTTTTAAATCATTCTTTTTATTTCCATCATTTTTTAATAATTTTAAACTCTGCAAAGCATTATAAACAAATTCAGGGTCCGATCGAGCCAAATGCTGACAATTATATTTTGATTAAATACCTAAAGTTGGTATGCAATGAATTCATTTGTTTATAAAAGTTGAAGAACTTTAAAACCGAAGTAATTATCAGTGTTTGACACTTTACCAGTCAAAATTAACGCGCTAACGTTACCATTATTTGCTAAAAGTTTTCAACGGGTTACCGTTGCCGTTCCCGACAAAAAGAAAGGCGTTACGTTGCGTTACATTTTTAAAATTAAATTTTTATTAAGTTCTTTCAAATTCCAGAAAGCTTCAGACATTATTGTCTTTTTATTTTTAAATGTTCTAAAACTTAATAACAATATTTCGAGATACGTAAATTAATAAATAATTTTCCATTACAAATATGTGCAATGTTCTCGTTTTCCACTGTTATTAATTCTAAAGTAAAAACTTTGCATCGAATTTTTTTTTCTTCTAGTAAAAAAAACCTTTCAAGAAGTTCATCACTCAAAAGAAATATTTTAGGGATCAGAATGAATCCTGCTATGCTGAACAATAATAATCGAAGCAGTTCGTATGAGGTAAATGAAATCATATAAAACATACAAACTATATGAAAGTCCAATTCTGGTATTTTTAAGAACTTGTTGTAGGAGAAAAAAATCAAAAAGAATATTTTCGTGTGTTGTTTTTGGATTGAAGGTAAGCAGAATAAAACCAGAAAAAATGTGTTTTTTTTCTGTAATTTATTATCATTCTATGAAAATGACTAAAACGAACCACTACTTTTACATCGCGTATTTGTCTATTTATTTTCAAAAAAATTAAAATGTCTCTTCGCTTATTTCTTCAGTCAGCATTGATCAAACATCCCAAAATCTCATTAGGCTTGGAAAACCTTCTTTTAATAATTTATTTAATAATCTTCTTAAGTTGGCCAATTTAATTGATTTAAAAGTACTATCAGATCTTTTAAACTTTTTAACTCTTGAGGCATATATGCAAATAATGCAAATTTTTAAAACAAATATTATCTTCTCAGTTTCTGAATGCATATTATTTTTAAAAAATCCAAAAGTAAAACTGCTGATCCTTATAGAAGAAAATCAACTCCTCTATCTATCGGCTCATCCTTATTTTCTCGGGTTTAATGAAATGGGCCCCGATGGTTTATTGCCTGAGCCTAGCTAATGCTGGACACTGACGTAATTCACGCAGAGATGTTTCGTCATGTCTGCCACATTTCCTGTACTCTGTCCTAAACCCTAAACCCTAAACCCCATTTTTTGCATTTGATAGTTCTATCATATTTGATAGATTCTATCCGCAGGTCTTTCCTGGGCAAAATACTGGACAATCAAGGGCTTTTTCCCTGTATTTACGTTGCATTGTCCGGATTCAGCTTTTGATGGCCATCCCGATGTAGAAAGACGCTAGTGCCAGTACCGGTTCCCGGCCTATGAATTGAATTGCCCAAACCAGCTCTGATGTTATGACTGGTTTTTGAACTGCAGTTAATGTCGCTTGGCTATCCGAGCATATTTTAATCTGCCTATCAGCAGAGTTTTCATCTATTAATGTCTCAGCGTAGAGGATGTCTGCCAGGAGGTCCACCTCAAAGATGACGGCATGCCTTCGAAGTGGGATCTCCATCTACCTTCTTTCGATGCTGTCATAAATTCCAGCTCATAGCATACTTTCTATCCAGCTAACCAGTTTGCCTGACGAACCAAACCTTGAAACCTACAGACAGATGACTTCTGGAGGTGTATTACTGAAGGCAACCTCTATGTCAAAGAAGGTGCGAAGAGGCTAAAGGCCCCTCATCCCTGATAGATATTTTGAGCAGTTTCTTTAGCGTCTTCAGAATAAAGGACGTTGAACTGATTAACTGGATATCTTTAGAAGCAGTGTAGCCTTCCTTCCCAGGTTTGGGAATGAAGGCCACTCTGCCATCCTTCCACGGCGATGGTACGTGTTTGAAGGCAATGTTTGCCATAAATAGTTTTCTCAGTGGCGGGATGACGAAAACCAAACCCTTTTATAACAAAATGGGATAGGCTACATTTTACCCCGGTAATTTTAAGGGGTAGAAGGACCCGATGGCCCATGCCATCTTCTTTATATGAACAAACTTTGCAGAGAAATTCCAGTCGGTCTTCTTTCTCTCTCTCTATCCCGGCTCAGAATTTCTCCTCGTATTCAGTTTAAGTTTGATGAAAACTTGGGATGCGGACTTCCATCAGTGATTCAGTGTTTCTTTTTCGTCTTCGGCAAACTCTCCGTCGTCAAGCCTTATGAGCCCGCAATGAGTCTCCGCATTTTTTCTAGGATCTTCTGGAGTCTTGCTGTCTCCGGAATGTTATTAGATTCCTGGCAGAAGCCCCCCCAATCTTCCTGTTTGCAGGTTCTTATGTTTTTCTTGTTCTCATTCGGATCCATCTTGCAGAAGTTCCAGTCTAAAGGCAGTTTAGTTATTTTTGCCCTGTTGTACATCGTTCTAGTCCTTTTACGGAGTTGATCTAGGTGGATGTTTCACCACACCACTCTTTCCTAGATTTAATTCTACTTGTATGGCAATGGTTCTCATATGGTGTAATCAGAGTCCTCTGCAGAAAATCCGCGGCGTACTTCAACTCATCCATGGTAACATAGATTGCGGGGAATTTCACGAACATACCTTTAAGTTCCTCTCTGTATGGGTCATAAAATATGTTTATTGGGCTTCTGATCTTTAAATAAACTGATTTTTCTAAGGCTAACTGGAACAAACTTTATTTGTGGTCCAAGAGAGACTCCTCGTCGGAGAATTTTCAGCCCACTATCTTGCTGCTCAGTTCTTCCGAGCATAGAATCAAATCGAGAACCTCACTCCTGTTTTTAATCTGGAATGTGGAAATATCACCACGATTAAGGATCTCCAGCTCAGTAGCTGATAGGTATTCAAATAAATCTCATCCTCTACTGTTGTTTGGGCTCATCCATACTATATGGTGGGAGATTGCATCACAACCCCACAGCAGAGGACTTCTTTTCTCCTGACAGGACTGAATTAGAGCATTGGCCTTTCCGATATATACCTCTGGCCCTTCTCCGCTTTTGCACCTGAGTCTCGCCGTAATAACAGTGAGGCCTCTGGATCAGAGCTTTGAAACCAAAATCGCATCCATTCCCTTGACGGCTATATACGCCCTTGTTGGTTTTTCGCGTAGCGCTTATATATTGAGCCTCACCCTCCTAAACCACCAATCCTTTCCCTGTATAAACACAATTCTGGGATTAGGGCAACGCCTTTCTGTATCACTATCATACTTTTGATTAGGCCCGCCAAGATTCGTTTCCTATGGTACAAGTTTATCTGAATAATTGAGAATCCTGCATTAGCCATTGAGACATCTCCTTCGTTCTGGTTCCCTGTCTATTGGAGTAAAGTCTCAAGAATCTGTTCTTAAAGTGGAGTTCTGTAAACTCAGGTGCCTGAGATCGATCGTCGGATCCTGACGGGTACTGGGAACCAGTACGATGGCTCTGCAAAACCTTTGGATACATTCAGCCCCCTGGATCTTCACGTAGTCCCTCCTTGAGCTTAACTGATGGTGTCGTCTTTACCAGCTAATACCACGACTAGAAGACTACAGAGTGCACTTTGACGGCCCCTAACCCGATGAAGATGCCATCGAATCTAGGGCGTGCTCCTCGGATCAAGATATCCATTTCTTTAGGTACATCCTACCTCAGCCTGTGTAGCTCTTTCGGAGTTAGGGTTCAGTACAACACGATGCGGCGATGGTTATACATCTGGAGAGCAGTGCTGGGATTTGCGACAGCCCGGACAACACCGGGTAAATTTTGGCTAGTATAATATAGTGCTGGTTAAATGTATGGCCTATAAGGTTGATTAGAAACAAAATTACCGCTTCTCCCTCAAAACATGTTAGGGGAAAGTGGGGTATGCTGTCAGTGCGGGGCGCGGTGACTCTCGCAAATAATGCTCGTATTTTTTCATTTTCATATTAATTTTTGTAGGTAAAATAGTTCTCTTTGGTACTCAAGAAAGCTATTTAATGTAAAAAAACCTAATATGAAACTGAAGAAACACGAACATTATCTGTAAGAGTCACCGTGCCCCGCACTGACACCATACCCCACTTTCCCCTACGTCATTTATGAAAGGCTTCTTATAGACGCTAATAGACTTTTCTATACAGGATATTATCCTGCAGTTCTAGTATCCAGTTCGTATAATCCATTTTTCTCAGTGGCTGATTTTGACTTCCCGCTTTAATAATACATTTGGTATAACTTATTTAAAATAATGTGACATTTAGTTTGGTATTATGGGAACAGGATCTCATTGAGCAATGATAGGTCTACAACACTATTTTCGCATATGCATAAGTGCAGATACTTCGGACATGATATGGATTCAGATAGCGCACTTGCTATGCATGATGTATCGTAGTATGCTTTCGACGTGCCTTCGTTATGCGCCTGTTCATATCTCGTCACCTCGTGATCGAGTATTACGTGATCTTGCCTGTGCGCTCACTTAATCATTGGTGAGTACTGAGTACATACAATATCGGCTTACATTTTTGATGAGCTGCATATTCTCTTATGATAATGTAACCTATATTGCATGATATAATGTAGGATATATAGAGTATATTATTCTCGTCTTATGTATTAATTATAATTTAAACATAATAATTAACATGAGAAACTACGCAGAGAGATCTTTCAAGTCAGTTATTCAAATTATTATTAGGAAATAAGACCTAAAATGAAAGCCATTTATTTTAAATATAATGTAGTGGAAAATAATTGTGGGGTTTAGTATTGTTTACACTGAATTAGACTTGAATACCCAAAATTCTTTCGGAACAGTGAAAATAGGGTGACTTTTGGCGAAAATAGCGGAATAGATTCTTTTAAATGTAATCAATTTAGGTACCATATTTCTAAAATTTTAAATGAAAAAATATTTAATTTAAGAATCTATACTTGAATTTTCAAGCATAAATATGGATTTTATACCAATCAAGATGACTTTTCAACCCAAAAAGACAAATTTGTAAGCAAAGGGTTGAGTTTTTATGCTAAAAAAAATCGAACGTTTTAGAATTCATTTGACAATTAAATTCAAAAAGATAAATTTTCAACAAAACAGTTGAATGACCAACCTAAAAAGATGAAAATTCAAACCAAAAAGACGAAACTTCAAGAAAAGAATTCACTTTTATACGAAGAAAGATTTTTCATTTAAAAGAGACAAAAATTGGAACTAAGTTATTAAATTATCAAGCCCATCAGAGGTATTTTCTATTCAATAGTTAAATTTTTAAACCAAAAACATGAATCCTCAAAGAAGAGTTAATTTTTAACCAAATAGTGGAATTTTCTATCAAGATCATCACTTTTCAAACAAAAGAGACGAATTTTCCACAAATGAATGAATTTCAACTGAATAGTTCAAATTTCAACTAAAATAGGTCAATTGGTAAATAAAAATGAAGCAGTTAAATTTTCAGCTCAAAAAATAAATTTTCAGCAAGAAAACAAATTTTTAACATAATATTTACATTTTCAACCAAAGAGATAAATCTTCAACAAAAAAAATGAATTTTCGACAAAGTAGTTCAATTTTCAACCAAGTAGTTACATTTTTAACTAACAAAGATGATTTCTAATCGAAAAATGTATTACCTGATACGTCTGCCAAAACAGAATTTAATTTTTAATAAAAAACAGTTATATTCAATCAAGAAAGACGAACTTTCAACAAAATATTTGATCATTAACCTAAACAGATTAATTTTAAATTAAGCAGGTGAATTTTTAACCAAGAGATGAAATTTCTAACAAAAGAGATGAATGTTCAACTAGTGATGAATCTTCAACAAAAAAATGGATTTTTTAGAAAGCAGTTCAAATTTTAACAAATTGATTAGTTGAATTTTCAAAAAAAAAAAAAATTCTTCAACAAAAAATAGCAGGATTTTCAAGAAAATAATTAAATTTTCAAACAAAAGAGATAATTTTTAAAGCAAAAATATAATATTACACTTCTCATTTGAAAATAAATTAGGTTTTAACTAAATAAGATGACTTTCCTACCATAAGATGAATTTCAAATCCAAAAGACGAATGCTCAACAAAGCAGTTAAATTTTCGTCCAAAAAAGATGACTTTTCTATCAAAAGTTGAATTTTCAATCTGAAAGGACGAATTTTCTATTCAAAATTATGAATGTTTAACGAAGTAGCTGCTTTTTTAAGAAAAGATGACTCTTTTTGTCAAAAGAAGAATTTGTAATGCAAGAGGACGAATACTTTATTGCTTTTAAACAAAACAGATGACATTTCAAAAATTGTTAAATTTTCAGCCAAAAGTGATGAGTTCTAATCCAAAAATGTAATGGTAGGCTGTTATTTCGGAAAAATTAATTTTATCCAAAAAATATGACTTTTCTACCAAAAAAAGAATTTTCAATGTTAGACTGTTTGACAAAATCGTTAAATTTTTGCGAAGAGAATTAAATTATGAAGCAAACAGTTGAATTTTTAGCTGAAATAGATAAGATTTCAACCACAAATATAATATGAGACCAAACACTTGAAAAGAATTAGCTTTTAAACGAAAATAGTTAAATTTTTCTATTGGGTTCTATTATTGAGAAAAAGTTGGAAAAAGGAAAGTTTCTTCACAACAGAGGGAAAAAAAGGAATTCTTTAAAAAAAGAGAAAGGGGGAGAATAGGGAAATGAATGTAAAGTCTGCTAATTTTTTAAATGAAATTGTTGAACAGAATAATTGTATATTTTATTCCATTGTTTTCATCGATATTGCGTTATTAAATATATGTGGGTGTCCGCATAAAAGGCCCCTTATGGCTCGTAGGGTGGTACGTATAGTGATATATAGCCAGCTGTATTTTCGGGCTTTAAGGCCTAAAACAAACCCTCTAAGTTGAAAAACGTGCCACCGGGGCAGTTTTGAATTTGGAAATTCGAAAAAATCGTTTTTCCAGAAAAACCCATCCAAACTTGGCGAGTGATATAAGCACACGTATTATAATTTTACTTCGGACATGAAATATACCTACTTCCGTTTACTGTCTGGATACGCATATAGTCCCAAAAGATTCACGATAGATAGCAATATCATCCTGCACTGAAACTAGAAAATAATAATTTTGACCACAACTTAGAAAAACGTGAATATCTCCTAAACTAGAACCAGACACAAGGGCCCTTTTCATGCAGACGCCTACATATTTATTATATATTAAAATTAGAGATGATGAGAATAATATTAATGAAATGTTGTTCCTCAAACCATAGCGTGATAGTTCAATATTATACGTCTATATATAGTCAGACCACTCTTAAAGCGACGAAAAAATGATTGATTTTTTATGCTAAAGCTAGGATGACTTTTTAAAAAAACATTTGAATTTCTAACAAAATAATTAGATTTTTATCCATAAGAAATTAATTCTTTTTTCATTTAACGAAAAAAAATTATATTTCTACGCAAAGCTGAATATTTAATACAAAAAGACGAATATTCAACGAAGCAGTTGAAATTTCAAACAGAAAATATAACTTTTCTACCAAAATATAAATTTGCAATCCTAGAGGACTAGCTTTCTATCCATAAGAGGAATGTTTAACAAAACAGTTCGAATTTCGAATAAAAAATATGACTTTCTAACAAAATATTTGAATTTTCATGAAACTAATTAAATTTTCAACCAAATATTAGAATTTACAACCAAAAGAGATGAATTCCGAACCAAAAATATAATATTAGACTTTTAAATCAACAAGAATTAACTGTTAACCAAAAATAGTTGAACTTTTTACTGTGTTATTTTTTTGAGAAAAAGGACAAGTTTTTTTGACCATAGGGGGAAAAAGAGAATTATTCAAAAAAGGAGAAAAGGGGAGGATAGGGAAAGAAATGTGAAGTCTGCTCATTTTTCACATAAAATTGTGAAACAAAAAAATGTTGCTTAATTTATTTATTTTAATTGACATCCCGTTATTAAATATACTTCGTATATGTTAAAATTATACATGACGAGAAATAATATTACTAAAATGCTGTTCCTCAAAACATAGCCTGATAGTTCAGTAGTATAGTCTACATATAGTCAGACGACTCTCAAAGCGACGACAAAAATCTTTAATTTTTTATGAAAAAGGTCAAATTTGTAACAAAATATTTTAGTTTTCAACAGAATAATTAAATTTTCAACCAAAGGGGAGGATATCTGCGAAAAAAATGTGATGCACTCAACTCCTAATATAAGTACGGTTTCGGCGATGGCTTGCAGTGGCCTTCAATATATATTGGGGGAATCCAAACGTAAACAGTCAGGGCCGCGTTAACCATTGCTGTTGGATTTGGATGCATTTTAAACCAGGAAACAAAAATTTATTAGAAGCGTTTGAATCTGCAGTAAAATTTGTTTGAATCGGCATTCTTAAAAGGAGTTTGCCTGTTGACACCGATTGGTTACATTATCCGATGAATCGGAGAAGTGAAAATTTTAATCGGATTTAGCATATTTTCAATAACCGGTTGGAAACAGCCGTAAATCGGAATTTGCATGATACAAACATAGAAATCAATCGGAAATCTCCGATTCAGCAAAAATATTCAATTTAATTAAAAATAAATAACTAAGGTGCAATAATAACATACTAATTATCAATCTTTTCCTAAAAACGATTTATTGTATAAGAATTATTAAACAAATTAAATTTTCCACACGTGTGCAGACTTAAAATAAACTTGCATCAGTGTCCCTTCCCTTTAATCAAAGACGAGTCCCCACAAGTACCCATGGATAACGAAAACGGAATACAGTAAACTTCCTTTTATTTTAAAAACCGCTTGCTTAAAAGTTCACTTATTTTAAACCCGCTGCACGCACCTATTTTAAATTACGCAGTTTCGTCATCTCCCTCCACGGTCCCTGTACACTCTCCTTCGCGTCAGTGAATGACCAATCAAAAAAAGAGGCCTGAAGAGCGCCCTCGTTGGTTTAAACTGAGTATTTTTTCACGTCATCGATACTCTCACCTCAAATTTCGTATAGTTTATTGTTTTTCGCGAAACACTTAAAACACTTGAAAAATATTACTATCGAGACCTTCATAACGTACCATTACGTTTCGGATATTTTCTCCAAAAAGTCGTATGCAGTTGCAGTACCATGTACTAACCTCCCTGACGGCTGACATTTCCAACTAACGACGTCATGCCACAAAGCTCAGTATTCCGCGAAATATTTTCGTCATTTTTTAATACTATAATATTGATTTTTAGTAGGCAAATTGTCGTACGCCAACAAAAAAATTGCAAAGACACTTGAAACGCACTGATTGCATGCATGCAGACTAACGGACAGCGACTTTTTCAACTGCGCAATAAGCCGGATATCCACTCGCCTGAACCGTTTCCATAATATTGCCCAATATATGTATGTACTCGACAGAGTATTCGTGCACTCAGCAACCGTCTCTCGCCCTACACGCTGATAAACTGCATGGGCCAGCAGTTCTTGGAAAATCGGGTGTGTTTATTTGCATTATTATTGATAGTATTTATTACTGATTTCAAATCACCCGCGCTTTTCGCTTGAAGAAGTAGTGACCGGAGGCGCATCGATACAAGAACGGGGCAGCCAATGAGCGGGATGGGGTCAACTTTGCACTTAGCAACTTTGTACGTGATGTCTGGTTTCGTTATGGTCAGGCGGACAACTGTGCACGTGCCAACTGAGCACGTGCTATCTGTGCACGTGCACATTCGTCACTTGGATAACTGTGCACTTTGAAAGTTCGACGTGCACAGTTGTCCAAGTTTATCTGTGCACGTGCAGAATTGTCCAAGTGAGAACTGTGCACGTCGAAATTTAGACGTGCACAGTTGTCACGGGGACAACTGTGCACGTGCACAGATGGTACTTGGACATCTGTGCAGGTGCAAAGATGAGCACCTGTGAACTTATACGTGCACAGATGTCACATTCCTAACTGTGCACGTGCACAGATGGAACTTGCCCAACTGTGCACGTGAACAGATGTCCCTTGCCCAACTGTGCACGTTTATGTCCTAAGGTAAGGGTTTATTTTGTATTTGTATTTATTCATGAAAAGTTCCTAGGGCTAGATAGCCCTATAAGGAACAGATGATACATATTACAATTCGAAAGTAATGGTGATCGATATAACGATTAAAATAAAAAATAGGTATTCAACAGAAGTGATCAAGTAAACTAAGGTGCACATAGATATCTACTTACAATAAATTTTTAGCAGTTAAAAGTATTCAATCCTCGTGTAATGGAGCGTACTAACATTTTAAAAGTTAGTTTAAAACGTACCATTACATGCATGTGAATTAGGCGTAATGTGGTCGCTTCCAGCCCAGTGACGTTCGCACCTGTGCACTCCGCCACCAGGCCGACATTAAACTTTACGCCCGCTACATGAAACTTTACGCCCGCTATATAAAGCATTACGCCCGCTACGCATATACATACAGCTTAGTGTGTATCACGGGCGTACGGCTATTTTGACGAGTCAAAATAGCCTTCTTTACGCCCTCGATAGGAATTCCGAGTATTCAAGTAATTTAGAGAATTCCATGAATTTAGAGAATTCAAGGGATTCAGAGAATTCAAGTCATTCAGAGAATTCAAGCAATTCAGAGAATTTAAGGAATTCAGAGAATTCAAGGGATTTAGAGAATTCGAGTTATTCAACAAATTCAAGGCATTCAGTGAATTAGAGGAATTCAGAAAATTAAAAAGAAATTTAGAGAATTCAAGGAATTCAAGGAATTCAGCAAATTCAAGTTATTATGAGAATTCCAGGAATTAAAACCATTCTGTAAATTCTCAGGATCTAGAATTCTTTGCATACATAGAATTCTTGGAATGCCTGGCATTCTCTGAATTCCTTAAATTCTTTTAATACCCTTAAGACACAAAATTTCCTAAAATCTATGAATTTCTTGAATTCCTGTAATTCCCTAAATTCCTTGAATTCTACAAATACCTTAAATTCACTAAATTCTTTGAATTCTGTGATTCCTTTGAATTCTCTGCTTTCCTTGAATTATGTGAATTCCTTGCTTCATTTAAATTCCTTGAATATCCTGAATTCGTATAATTATCTGAACTCCTGGAGTTCTTTGAATTCTTTAAATCCGCTACATGCCTGCAATTTGCTGAAGGCCTTGAATTCTGTGAATTCCTTAAATTCTTTGAATTCCTTGAATTCTCTGAATCCTTAAATTCTCTGAATTCCTTGAATTCTCTGAATTCCTTGAATTCTCTGAATCCATTGCATTTTCTGAATTTATTGAATTCTCTGAAATCATTCAATTCTCTGAATTCATTCAATTCTCTGAATTCCTTGAATTCTCTAAATTCCTTGAATTGTCTGAATCCTTGAATTCTCTGAATTCCTTGAATCCTCTGAATTCATTGAATTGTCTGAATTCCTTGAATTCTCTCAATCCTTGAATTCTCTGGATTCTCTGAATTGATTGAATTATCTGAATTCTCTGATGTCCTTGAATTCTCTAAATTCCTTGAATTCTCTGAATTTATTGAATTATGTGAATTCATTGACTTACGTTAATTCCTTAAATTCCTTGCATTCTCTGAATTACCTGAATTCGTTGAATTCTCTGAATTCTCCAAATTCCTTGAATTGTCT
>CAKNWT010272755.1:15264-27280 GCA_932066315.1 Andricus coriarius
CTGAATTCGTTGAATTCTCTGAATTCTCCAAATTCCTTGAATTGTCTGAATCCTTCAATTCTCTGAATTCCTTGAATCCTCTGAATTCCTTGATTTCTCTGAATCCTTGAATTCTCTGAACTCTCTGAATTAATTGAATTATCTGAATCCTCTGATGTCCTTGAATTCTCTAAATTCCTTGATTTCTCTGAATTCATTGAATTATCTGAATTCATTGACTTACGTTAATTCCTTAAATTCCTTGCATTCTCTGAATTACCTGAATTCGTTGAATTCTCTGAATTCTCCAAATTCCTTGAATTGTCTGAATCCGTAAATTCTCTGAATTCCTTGAATCCTCTGAATTCATTGAATTCTCTGAATTCCTTGATTTCTCTGAATCCTTGAATTCTCTGAATTCCTTGAATTCTCTGAATTCTCTGAATTCATTGAATTCTCTGAATTCTCTGAAGTCCTTGAATTCTCTGAATTCATTGAATTATCTGAATTCCTTTACGTATCTTAATTCCTTAAATTTCTTGCATTCTCTGAATTACCTGAATTCGTTGAAGTCTCTGAATGCCCTAAATTCCTTCAATTCGTGGAATTCATTGGATTCGCTGAATGCCTTGAATTTGCTGAATACCTACAATTCTCTAAATTCTTTCAATTCTCTGAATTCCTTGAATTCTCTAAATTCTTTGAATTCGAATATAATATAATAATTCAGTATGAATATTTTCATAAAAACAGTCTTCCAAATATTTTTAAACAAACTTAAAAAAAAAGTTAGTACGCTCCATTCTACGAGGATTGAATTCCAGTAACTGCTAAAAATATATTATGCGTAGATATAAAGGACCATCCTCGTATCAATCCTTACGTAAGGACATAAACGTGCACAGTTAGGCAAGTTCCATCTGTGGACGTGCACAGTTGGGCAAGGGTCGTCTGTGCACGTGCACAGTTGGAAAAGTGACATCAGTGCACGTGCACAGTTAGGAATGTGACATCTGTGTACGTATAAGTTCACAGGTGCCCATCTGTGCACGTCGAAATTTCAACGTGCACAGTTATCCATCTGTGGACGTGCACAGATGGTACTTGGACAAGTGTGCACGTGCACAGATGGTAATTGGACAACTGTACACGTCGAAATTTTCACGTGCAGAGATGGGCTCCTGTGGACTTGAACGTGCACAGTTGTCCGTCCGGCCATCACGGTGCAAAGTTGCTACGTGCAAAGCTGTCCGTCACCCCCAACCAGCGTCGTGGATAAAACTAAGCTTCCAAAGTCTCTTTTGAGAAAACTTTTCGTAGCTATCTAACGTTACTTTCTAGAACTACGACCAGAGGCAGCTCACCTGATTGACTGATGAGAAAAGCGGCGCAACAATTCAATTTGCTGATATGGTTAGATCGGGATGGCTGAAGATTAGGGTGTCCTAAAAAAACGCAATATTCTTTTTTTCCATGACGCAACCTATAAACTCGTTTTATTTGGTGAAAAAATAAATGCATATTTTTCTTTTTAAAATAATTTTAAACCGTGGTCCTGGGGCCTTAAAGTGTCCCAACGTACTACCTCTTGTTTTCAAAAACTACGCTTTATAGGGGTTAAAATATTATATCTTGAATTTTAAAGAATTTATGCGTTATCCATTGGATTTCTTGGTACTTAAATGACTTAACAAGATACAGGAAAACGACAATTTTTTTCACAAAAAATTACCCGTATAATAAAAAGAGAATCCTTCTTAACTTCAATAACATGCTGAACTGACGAAATTGAATTAAATTTAACTTCAGGTACGATTTGCAATTTTTTCACTTCTAAAATAAAAGTTAAGTTTCAAAACGATATATTTCTAGTGATTGGAAGAAATTCTATACTTTAATTTGATTTCGCCAGTTCAGCATGTTATTGAAGTTAAGAAGGATCTTCTTTTTATTATACGGGTAATTTTGTTTGATAAAATAATTGGTCGTTTTCCTGTATCTTGTTAAGTCATTTACGTACCAAGAAATCCAATGAATAACGCATCAATTCTTTAAAATTCAAGATATAATATTTCAACACCTAGAAAGGGTAGTTTTTGAAACTAAGGGGTAGTATTTTTGGTTCTAATCGGGCAAAGTTTTGTTTCTGAGCGTATGGTACCATCAGTTGCATTCCCTGGCAAAAAATTATTATATTTACGAAAATTAACAATAATTATTCATTTTGATGATTTTGGGACACTTCAAGGCCCCAGGACCACGGTTTGAAATTGTTTTCAAAAGAATAGAAAAATATGCATTTATTTTTTCACCAAACAGAATATGTTCAGGGGGTGCGTCATCAAAAAAAAGAACATTGCGTTTTTTAGGACACCCTACTGAAGATATGAGGCTGGCACTTTGTTACATTTAAAATAACGTAGTCGAGGTGCCATCTTCAAATGGGCATGATCCAGTTTTTATTCTCCTGTCTTCAACTAAACCGTGTAAGAATATCACTAAATTGAGGCCAAAAAAGTATGATTAAAAAATATTATCCAGTGCTGCAAAATAGAATGTGGAAGTTTACAATCTCAAAGTGACAAGAACTTATAATTGGAACAGGCTTGGTTGCGAATCACGATTGATTAGCAAAGGTTAAACAATTTCGAGTGAATTATTCAAGAATTTGGAGGTTCAAATTTCATGGTTTTTGAAAATCGTCTTTAGATATCGACTAAAGTTCTATTTTTCAATTTAAAAAAAAACGCCTTCTTCCGAGTTATGGGGAGGCTGAATAAAAATAAATAAGTTTTCATTCAAAAAACTTATTCTGTTCCGGGAAAATAAAGATTTAGTGTGACGGTATCGCACTGTGAGAAACGATTTTTCGTTGAAAGTTCTATAAAAAGAAGAATTTGATTGGTACTTTGGTGCTAAACAAAAATTACAAATAGTTTTATTTAGGGACTTTTTCTTCGAAAAAAGAAGTATTTTATTATACTACTACACTCAAAAACTTTTAGGAAGAGAAAGGTGGTCAGTTATCTGGTTTTAAACTACCAATTTTTTTTATAAATAAGCCCATTTCCGGAAAAATGTTGGTGATCTAGTTCTGTACTTCAACCCTTCAAATATAGAAAAAAATTTGTTTTATTTTATCTTTAATTATCAGAAATATGATTTACGTTTATTTTATAAACAATTTACAGCGGAAAATTAATTAAATAAAAAAATGTGATTTATGCATATCAAACATTTTTCATTTAGCATAATTTACATAAAATTGTCAATAAAACTTTATTTTCAAATAATAATCAATAACCCACTTCAAATCAATAACAAGAGTTAAAAGCACTTCTGATTCACTTTCATTAAATTAATATGCATGCAATGTCTTTCACGATTCCAGAATAAAACTAGACTTCGCCGTTTCATTGACAACCGCTGTCAATCGTAAGCTTCCTATTGGGGTTAGTCGGTCCGATTCGACTCCATAAAACGATCAATCCGTTAAATCCAAACTCACCGATTCATTGCTGTCTACTCAGTCGACCGATTAAAATCATGACAAACCGATAGACCTCAATTCATGTGATGGTGAAATCTGCTCATGTTTCACATGAAATTGTTAAACGGAGTAATTTTATGTATTATTCATTTATTTATTTTAATCAATATTGCGTCATTAAATATATTTATCATATGTTACAACTATAGTCAACGGGAAATAATATTACTGATGCGCCATTCCTGTAGCCATAGGGTGATACACGTCCGTCTATATTATTCAGACGACTTTCGAGACGACGAAAAAAAAAGTTTATTGTTTGTCCAAAAAGGATGACTTTGGAAAAAATAGTTGAATTTTCAAGAGAATAATTGAATCTTTATTTAAAGAAGATTAATTCTGGTTCAAAAATATTATACTAGATTTTCCAATTAAAAAGAAATTAACTTTCAGCCAAGAAAAGATTATTTTTCTACCAAGAGGTGAATTTTCAATGAAAAAAAAAGAATTATTTATCCAAACAGGCGAATTTTCATCGAAGCAGTTTATTTTTAACCAAAAGCTGAAAATAGGGGAAACATTTTGAAGTCTGCTAGTTTTGCACGTGAAATTGTTGAAAAGAGCAATCGTATGTCTTATTTATTTATTCTAATCGAAATGTCGTTATCAAATATATTTCCTTATATTTTAAAATTATATTCAACAGGAAATAATGGCACTGTAAAGCTTTTCTTGAAGCCATAGCGTGATAGTCCAGTAGTACACGTCTATATTTAGTCAGACGATTTTCAAAGTTACAAAAAGGCAGTCTTTTTATGAATTGATCACCGATACAAATTTTCTTACGGGTGTCATTGAGGAACACATTGAAACATCTTCAATCTTCATATACAATCATATGCAAATAAATACAGCTATAATTATTTACGTTTAAAAAAATATGAATTTAAAAAATGTAATTTACGATTATAATTTAGAACCAAAAATGAAAGTCATTATTTCAAAAAAAGAATATCGTAGTAAAAGTAAAATATATTTTTGTAAAAAAAATTACCATTTCTATTTAAACAAGAACTTCTAGGGTTTGGAAAATACGTTCTTATTTTCAATAAGTAGCCTAATATGTAGAAAAAACAATATTACGTTGTAAAATATTCACCGTTTAATTTGATATTCTGTCATCATTTAGGCGTCAGCCATCCCGCTTGTTTCAAATTTTTTTTTTTTTTTCGAAATTTCTCATAATCCTATTAAAATTAAAAAATTGAATTACAATAACATTTTATAGCGTTACATACAAGACATTTAGGATTGCAAAAATTCTAAATTAAATAATATTATAATAACAAGGCAGCATTCAAAATTTTGAATCGTTAATATTTGTTTAGAATCGGGATCTATGAGTAAAGACAAGTTAGCGAAACCAAAACGTAGGAATGTTCTAATTCGTAAAATTCAAAAAGTGTACAGGATCAAAATTAAAACACCCTCTACAAATCTAAAAACTTCACTTATTTTGCACAAATTTCTAATTTAGCAAAATCCACTAAATTGAAAACGTTCAAAGTTATAAAATTAAACCCAAATTTTGTTCATATTTATTCGAAAATTTCAGAAATCTGAATACCAATGACCCCGAGAGTTAATCACTGATATAAATTCAAGGCTGCCGCAAAACTACAGTTTTAAAATTCCCTGACTTTTCGGTTACTCAACCCTAAGTTTTCATTTTCCCTGACCAATAATATTTAGAGAACAAAATTTTAAGCTTGAAAAAATTGTATATCGAATCATTTATATCTGGAATAACACAATTTCAAATTAAAATTGATAAATTTTTTATTTATTATTCTCAGAGCCTTCGAAGCCTAATTTAAATTTAAAATAGTAAGTTAATAATAAAAAAGTGTCTAAAAGTGACTAACGTGTATTAATAATATAACTAATATTCCTTTGAATTAAAAAGATTTCAAAGGAATTAGATTCATATCATAAGATTTCAAAACAATTCAAGTTTATTTTTAAAAATTCAAATGAATTTATAGGAATTTAAGACAAATGAGAAGGATTCGATGATATTCATAAAAGCTCTAGATGATTTTAGAAAAATTTAACGAAATTAAAAATAATGTAATGAATTTCCTAAGAGTTCAAGGTAAGTTTAGAGAACTTCTCAGCGAAATAAACAAAAATTAGAAATAAAAGTTATTGCATTGAGTAGAATTGAGTAAAAGAAGAATTTAAGAGAGTTCCAAAACACTTAAATGAATTAAACAAAATTTAGGATAAAATATTAAGAATTTGAGGTGAATTCAAGTTAATTTCAAAAAATCATTTATGAGATTCTGTTCAAATCTTTGAAACCTAATACGAAATCCCTTACTTTCGTGAATAAATTCTTTGAAATCCATTCTAGTACTGCCAAATGTTATGATATTCTTGGAAATTTAATATTTCTCAAAATCCTAAAAAATCTATTAAATAACCTTAAGAGCTTTTCAAATCCCCTAAAATTCGTTAAAATAATTAAAAATATTATAAAATCTCTTGAAATCTTTCAAAATATCTTACAAACTTATAGCGCCTGTAAAATCATTTAATATCGATTAAAGATTCCCTGGAATCTTTTTAAATAAGTGACCTTAGCAACGCTCAGCTTTACCTTCTTTAATTTATTATAAAACCGCTTAGTGTAATATTATGCAATTTTACACCTGACATACTGGTAAATATCTTTAAATTTGAAGTTGTGAACACCGTAAAATAAAATCATTTGCCAATTTCATTATTTCTCTTTTGAAAACATTGCGCCGAAACCTAGGGGCTCAAATTACCGAATGAGGAACAGCAAAAAGTTTCGCTCAGTACCTGACATTTGTAAAAAGAAGTATGTAGTAATCGAATGATTCGAAGGCGAAGCACGCGGTACGGGTAAACTGCAAGAATTTGTTCAAGAAACCGTAAACACGGACACGATAAGGAATTAGTAGTTCTCTTCGGAGTGGCAAAGAGCAAAAAAGGAATAGTTTGCTGATGCCGAGTGAAACCATCCGAAGGCAGCACTCTAACTTCTACATTACAGTTTTCGAATCATGCCTCCTTGAAACGAAAAAACAAAAAATAAAAAATTTAGAAAGGAAAAATCCCATTCAACTTAAAAAACAAAGATAAAAATGAACGTCAAAATAAAAAAAATATGCCCACCTTGGGCGGGCCCATTCTCATTGCACCCGGCGCTCCACGCTCCTTTCTTAATGCGTGCATTTGAATATCATCTTTTGATGTACGAGATTTGTCCGAAAACTATCTGAGCTTGTGTCAATGGCGATGATATCCAAATTAAAGTACTCGCCTTTTGAAGCCACAATCTCATTTCAGCGATCCTTCTACTTTCGAAAGGACTTCTTAAAGACACCTTTCGGAATAGCTAAAAGCAGCTTCGTCGCATTCTGTATTATTTCCTCTACGTTCTGAAAACGTTTTTCTTTTAGACGATACTTCAATCTCAGAAACAGCCAAAAAACATGGGGAGCAAGGTCCGGACCGTATAGGGGCGCAGAAGTTGTGTTGGACCGTGTTCCGTCAGAAATTGCTGAATAAGCTGCGATGAATTAGTAGGTGCGTTTTAGTGTTAAAGGTCTCAGTCGCAATTTTTTACGAATCTAGCCGTTTTATTCTTACAGCATCACGCAATCGCTTCAAAACTTCTTGGTAGCTCTTTTTTACTTTCTTTCGAAGAAAATGTAAGCATTGCCTTGAAGTTGCTCTGACTCTGGTACTCTTTCTTTGCTCTTGGGCATCCAGGTGACTTCCACTGCGAAGATAGGGCATAGCCATAAATCTAGAATTCGTCCCTAGTAATGACCTTTTTAAACATTATCGGGTTGTTTATGATTGATTACAACTTGTTCCGGGGGTCTTCCACTCAATGATTCTTTTGGTCTTTCGTCAGCAGCCGTGAAACGAATTTCGCATCCACGCAGCACATCCACAAATCTTGGCTCGAAATTTCCGAAACAATAGTTTTTGGAGTCTTGAGTGCTTTTTCTATTTCTCTAAATGTCAAAAGACAAGCTTGGTTTATTAATACTCGCACTTATTCCCCATTTTAAGGTGTTTTTGCCGTTACGGGCATGCCAGAGAGAGGATCACTTTCGCAAATTCCGCAAATAATTAAAAAATTATTTGCGTTCCGTCATCCTGAAATGCGACGCGTACGTGGTTAGAATGTTACGCCACTGCATACACTAGTCGCCTTATGATTCGCAGGTACGTGTCACTTAGTAGAAAGCCTCACAGTGGTCCCACCTAAATGCTCAATACCTGTTTTTAAGAATAGAACATCTGGGTACGAACTTAGAGCACAAGGTCCGATACTTTCTGGAAATACCGGAAACATAAAGATTCGTTGGAAACTAGAGATCGAAAATTTCGACGAGTCCATTACACTGCCATTAATGAGAATCCAAAAACAATCTTTCCTTTAAATTTCAAAAATAAAACTCTAAAAAATTTTTCCTTCACCTTGGTCCTTGTATGATTTGCTTTAGCCAGTTTGTCGACAATCTTTGAGACACTTTCAATGAAGGTGGAAAAAAAGGTAATTCATTTTTCAAGAGGGTCTCGTAAAATTCAAGGGAGATATTTTTGCCACAGAAAAGGCAAAGTGCCTGAAAGGGAGGAAGCTTTGTACGTAAACTGGCATCGTTTTCCTGCGTCTGACAGCGTAACATTAAGGTTTACGTAGCCGCCATAAAATTGAACGACGTGATCAATGTTTCAAGGGCTAATGCTTCGACCCAAACATTACTCAAGGGATTGGCAAGAATATTCCCAAATTTTAGATTTCATGCTGTTTTTTAACCTCCATGAATGCCGTATTCACTCCTTCAAAATATCCAGATTCAAAAACGGGCCGTTCAAAAAATACGTCATACTGCGAGGAGGGTTAGGGGGGTTAACAGGTATTGTAACAAGTTGTAACGTAAAAGCAGGAATGGGTTAACGCAGAATGTCACATAACACATGGAAAATATAATTGTGAATGAGAATTGTTTAAAATGCTTAAAAAAATGAAACTGAGTGAATTTATACTTTACAAGTAAAACATCAAAATACAGACTTCACAGTATTCCCTTATTCCACTCTTTTACCCGTTTTTGAAAGATTCCTTTGTTCCTCTGTTTTGAAGAAAATGGTTCTTTTTCTCGTTTTTCTCTTGAATGCGAACTCAGATCAAAATTCTACTATTTGGTTAAAGACTTAACTATTTTTTTTTAAATTCATTTTTTCTTAGATAAAATTTAATTTTCTCAACTGAAAACTTAACTGATAAATATTCTGCTCAAAATTAGTCGTTTTCAGTTTCAAATTTAACTATTGTTGAATTTTTGAAAGTTTAAATAATTTGTTAAAAATTTATTTTACTGCCTCAAGATCTTCCCTAGGGCAGAAAAATCGATTATCGACCCGCTCCACAGGCGTCGAAAGTCGAATTTTCCGTTGAGGTATGGTGAAAAAAATAATTTTTGATCAGCAAAAGTGGATCTTTACTGTGTAATTTCCTTAGTCTATATTTCTTATATAATATATATTTCTCATATAATATATATTTCTAAAATACAAAAGTGTCTAAAAAAGTAACGATCGTTACTTTCTTGAAACAATATCTGAGAAAAACCGAGTCACCTTTGGCAATGAAAAGCGGGTCCGACACATTTTTCTATAGGTTTGTTCATGGCTCGAAACAAATTGTAAAAGAAAGAAATGTTAATTTTCATTCTTATTGTTAGACGAAATCAGTCGTCATATTTGTATGAGATTGTCCCAGTAGAAAATAGTGTTAACACTTTACACTTTGAAAATTTACATTAACATTTATTTATTTGATCAATGCAATCGATATTTTTTAAGGGCACAAAAAGTTGGTCCTTCGAGCCGGATTTGAAAGCATTAAAATAAAGTTATCGTATTGAAAACATTTTTTAGTTTTAGGACGCTATTCAGGATCTTTATGCTTTTACACATCAGGTGTTCGGTTTTATGAACATTAAAGGAAATTCAATTCTCTCTGAGCATCAATTTAACTTCACAGAATTGCAAGTTTCATGCTCAATTTGAACGGTTTATTATCTAGAAAGCCGTGTAATCGCACTGACGAATGTACGATTCATAAATTATATTCGTGTTTATGGCGTAACGAAGAAGCTTTAAAGATGAAGGGAAAATTCTATCTAAAAAAAGTGGTGTAAAGATATGTCTCGAAAATCTCGCAATCATTATATTATTGTTGAAAAATCGACTGGGTTTTAATGACTCGAAGTAATTTAGAATCCCGAACTAAATATTTAAAAAATTAAATCTAGAAGTGTGAGTAATTCAAATTTAACTCTCAAATTTGATTTAATATTACTTATGTCTTACAGAAGTAATCCATTTCAATATGAAATACTATAGAAAACATTATGCAAATTGACAAGTATTTGTGCTTTGTAATACTCTTGCGTGATTAAACTAAAACTTTCAAATTATTTAATACATTATTGCAAAAATCGAACATACAGGGATAAATTAAGTCAAACGGATTTTAGGCAGAATACTGTATATAATTTATCAAAAAGTGTCAAAATACATCTCGGAATATAAAAAATTGACACCAGGCCACCCACGGCTCTATGTATTTCACGCGTCAACATTTGTGACGAAAAAGTATCTTCTCAAGTGATGATCGTTATATATTTATGAGTATTAGTCGTTTGTCACTTGTGGTTATATATTTAAATTCTGATTAATATTTAGATTCTTGTAAATAAATATTTAGTGTCGTCGAAAGTAGCTGCTAATTTCGCACGTCTTGTCGTCTCTGCGATAAATATAACCTTTCTTTATAAAAAATTAATATAATTATAATTCAAATAGGTAACCACATGGCAGCAAATAACACACACTGAAAAACATATAACGATCATCACTGATGAGGGTTTTGCCTGTGTTGAGGCTAGTGTGGCGCAGCGGTAGATATTGAGAAGGTACTTTTTATTCAAAAACTTTGACGCGTGAAATGCATGGAGCCATGGAGGGCCTAATTGAGACGTAGAGTCGACTAGCGGACTTCACTTCACACTTCAAGATGGCATTTTAAAATTAAATTTTATGTTAGTGTTTTTCGTCGAAAATTGGTAATAAGGATAAAAAAAAGACTCATCAGATTTTTCAAAGTATCATTATTCATCACATTATCATTCATAATCATTAAAATCATAATTTCTGTACAATTTTTGGGTTTGTTGGTTCCTATACCGAAGCAAAGTATTATTCATTTTTTATTCAACTAGTTAAACTGTTAAATCGAAAAGACGATTTTTTAACAAAAACGTCGAATTTTCAACCAAGAGAATTTTCTACTTAAACTAAGAATTTCCTACAAAACAGTTGAACTTTCCTACATGAAAATATGAATTTTTAACAAAATACATCAATTTTCAACAAAAACAATACATGTGTAATCATAAAGTGAATAATTATTTTTGGTTTCGAAAATTAATTTTTAATAATTGAAAATTGAATTTTTAACGAAATAGTTAAAGTTTCAAGAAAACCATTTTTTAACAAAGGAGTTCAAGTTTTAACTAAGAATTTTTAAACGAATATATGAATTTTCAAGAAAAAAGTTAATTTTGAGCTAAATTTTGAATTTTCAATCCAAAACACGAATTTTCTACAAAGCAGTTCCATATCCAAGCCAAAAATATGAATTTGTAACGAAATACCTAATTTGAAAAAAAAGTTAATTTTCAAGCAAAAATTTGAATTTTCTACCAAAATAGTTGAATTTTCAACCTAAAAGGACTGATTTTTAATAAAAAAAGTTTAATTCTTCACCTCAAAATATCATTTTTAACCAAAAAGCTAATTGTGAGCCAAATTTTGAATTTTCAAGCCAAAACACGATTTTTCTACAGAACAGTTGAATTTCCAACCCGAATATATAAATTCGTAAACTAATATATGAATTTTCGATCAAAAAAGATACATCTTTATCAAAAAATTGTTATTTTCAGTTAAAAGAATATGATTTTTATTTTTAAATTTAAAAAATATTTATTCAGAATATTATTTATAATTATATATTAATATCATATTATAATATATAATAATTAATAACTGAATGTATTTTTGCTGTAGATGATTAATAATGTTCATCAAGGCCTATTCCGCTTCTTTTGGTGTTAAATTTTTTTTTATTATACAAAATTTGCGACATGTTCCAACTTATGATATCAGGTCCTTTTCAAGCTTTATTCTAGAAGGAAAAATACATGTCTTAAGAATAAAAATAAAATTGAGAGTATATTTATTCTATATATATATATAGACTGCATAATCTCCATGTTCTTCTTTTATTCGTTTGTAAAATCCTTCGTTGTCCATATTTGATATTTAAATTTTAATGCCAATATATAGATGATATCATCGACCGCAAAAATACATTCATCTATATATTGGCCTTAAAATTTAAACATCAAATATGGACAACGAAGGATTTTA
>CAKNWT010272756.1:0-14523 GCA_932066315.1 Andricus coriarius
CAAGAATTTAAAATATTCTTATATATACTTAAATTAAATAAAATATTAAATAAAAGTTATTAAATAAAGTTTATTCTTATATATATATATAAGAATGATGTATCAATTAAAAAAATTAAAGCATATATTCACGAAATTGTCGAAAATTTTCTTCTCGCGACAGAAAAATTGACAATTAATTTAACTTTCACTGATTTATTAAATATAAATGATTGTTACAAATTACTCAAAAGTAAAGATAAAACTTTATTTCTGTAATATCTTCGTAACGAATAATAATTATTATGATTTTATTATTTCCTTAAATAGTTCTTAATATATAAAAATTATTTTTTAAATACACTTATATAGAAAAAATTAGTTTTTAAGAAGTTATTAGCACAATAGGGCAAAAATTGACCGAATCCCATGCATTTGGTCGAATGTTTTCCCCTCAGCACTCAAAGAAGTGAAGTTGGCTGGTGGTAAAGTGAAAATACCTAATTCAATCTATTTTAAATATAAGATGACCGAATTCATTTTAAATCGGACAGGCAGTCCATGTTCAAGTCACAGAATCTTTTGCCACTCAAATATTTTGTTTTTCACCGGGAATCAGACGATACGTATCTTACCGACTTATCGAAAAAAAATTTCCCAAAGTTATGAGTATTTGAATTTTGACAATCGAAAACGCGGATCATCAAAAATGTTCAGAATATATTCCATGATAGTCTGACTTGTGCCTGCACCTTAGAGTTCAAAGAATTGTTTTAAAAGCTTATTTTTAATATAGTAATAAAGAGATTGATAATTCAATACCAGATAACTGACTCTCTGTACTTGACTCCTAGCTTCTTTTTTTTTAATTGTCTAACCTCTTAACATTTTTATAAACCTTTTTCTGACCAACGTACCAATAAAAAAGTACCAATAAAATTCCAACCTAAAATCTTCATTCTTTATTTTCTACAAAAAGCCACTTTCATCAGGTTTTTTCCCCATAACTTTTTGCTTTGTGATCAGAATTGATATTTGCTAAAATGATTATGGTTTAGTTATAAAGAAACATATACCTTTCTTCTTTTTTATAGAACTTTTGACGAAAATACCATATCATCACACTAAATATTTATTTTTCCATAACGGAATAATTTTTTTGAATGAAAACTTTTTTATTCTTATTCAGCCTCCCCATATCTCGGGAGCAAGTGTTTAATATTTCTTTAAATTGAAAAATAGATATTTAGTCGCTATCCAAAGACAATTTTCAAAACCCATGAAATTTGACCATCAAAATTCTTACATGATTTACTCAGAATTGGTTTACTTTTTATAATCAAACTCATTTTCTCCCAGTTTAGCAACTCAATTTATCGGAAGTAAGTTTTTATTTGTTGTATCAACTGAAAATTGCACTTTTTTTGTGATTTGCAACCAAGCCTGTTTCAATTTTAGGTTCCTGCAACTTTGACATTGTTAACTTCCACATTCTATTTCTTGGAACGGGGTAATATTTTTTAATCATACTTTTCTAGCCTCAATTTTCACTCTCCTGAAAAATTTCGATTTTGTTGGTTATCTACCATAGTTACGTACTGGAATCCGTCACTTGTTAAATCGTGTTTCTTTTTGCTTTCTATTTTACTCTTGCTGACTTATTCTTCGATTATTAATTTGTACAATGTATGTTTGCTTTTCCTATTGACCTTCTGTTTTTTCACCGTTATCAATATATATTCCCTGTAATATAGATTCAAAATTGAGGGCCTCCTTTCATGAAACAACCTTTCTACAAATTTTTTTTCTCTCCAAGGTGTTTTTAAATAACTTGACTATGAATATTTTCAGAAAAACCGCCGCTATTTTGTCAATGTTGAACTTTTTTGAACTTTACCAATAGATTTCGAAAGAGGACGAGAAATTCGACCAGAATCAGAAAGAAAAAGATATATTAGATAAAAAATATCACACTTTTAACAAAAATTTGGATTATTTTTGATAATCCGTCTTTTCAATTTTTAAAATTCAAATACTCGTAACTTTGGCAAATCGGTAAGATACGCGTTGTCTTATTTCCTTAAAAAAACAAAATATTTGAGTGGCAAATGATGCTGTGACTTGAGCATACTCTGCTGGTCGATTTGAATTTTTTCAAATACATGTATTTCGGACAGCTCTCATCAATTTTTCCAAGATTCATAAAGTTAATATAATATAAATTTAGAAACATTGATGTAAATATTCTTCTAGAAATCTCCAAAATGCCGGAAGACGAAGATATTAGCGCGTCGGCCCGCATGACCAACGATGATTTTCGAAAGCTCTTGATGACTCCGAGAGCATCTGCTCCATCCTCTACACCTTCAACAGTTCCTGGAACTCTTCGCGATGCGAGTGCAAAAACTGCACAAACACCTATCATCGGTGGCAATAATCGCGCCGAACTTAGGCGGAAAAAGAAAAGCTTTTATGCCAAGTTGAAAAAACAAGAAGAAGATAAAATGGCAGAGTTAGCTGAGAAATACAGAGACAGAGCGAAAGAACGTAGGTCAGGAACTAGTCAAGATTATCAAACAGAGGAAACCATAAACAGCGCGAGTGCTTATCGAGCCGTTGCTCCTGATTTAAAATCCGGCATGGATGCTGCTGAGCTCAGAAGGCAGTGGATCGAAAATTCTAAATTCTTGGGAGGAGACATGGAGCATACTCACTTGGTAAAAGGGTTGGATTTTGCCCTTTTGCAAAAGGTAAATAGTAAATAATAATTTATCACTTTTTAGGGTGGCCACTGGACTTGATTTTAGTTTTTACTTTTGGTGAGCAACATTTTCGATTAAGCAAGTTAAAAAATTCACATTATGTTTAATGCACAATTTCGAGGTATCATTGAAATTTTGCCATTCAATTTAATTGTTCAGAGATACAAATTAAATATATTTTGTCAATAAAACACATTTGAAATTCCTGGATTAGCTTGAAGTTCATAAACAGACAATCTTATGATTAATTGCTTGTTTTAAACGGTAAATTTTTATTTTATAGAAACATTGAAATTCTTGTTTGTTTTACATTTAAGAAATTACACAAATATTTTGTTTCCCTTTCAATTCGCCTTATTGTATATGCTTCCATTTTCAACTTGAAGCTTTCTTAATTTGAAATTCTCAGTTCAGATTTTATTCGAAGTTGTCAAATTCTTTTTGCTCAAGTTTAACTTGAAAAAATTCGTTCAAAAATAAATATTTTCTTTTATTCTTTAAGTTTAAAGGTCTTTAACTTTAAATTTAACAATTACACTGTCCGACATGGTTGTTCGCCTCCAAATCAGTCTGGGCGATTCTTATAGGATTTTTTACGTACGTTGAATCTTGAACGTGGGCTCAAATAAAAACTTGAACCTTTTATTTTAAAGCTATTATGCGGAAAACTGAAGGAAATTAGCTTTGAGTTATTAGGAACAGTTTTTTTTATGGTTGTGCGCCATAGCCAATGCATTTCGGTTCGAGTAGGAAGCACAGGCTAGGATGGGCAACTAAAAGGGACGGTTCGCAACGGCTCCATGCTAAATTTATTCAGTTTTTGACACGAAAGCTTTAAAATGAAAGTTTCAAGCTCTCATTTGAGCCCATGTTGAAGATTCTAGCACGTCACATTGATTTTTCTTATTCTTCCGAAAAGTGTCAAAAAGCGTTTTTTAATTTTTGACCCTGTTTTTAAAAAATGAACTCTACTTGATAAAGTATTTTTAACGGATTCTGAAGCTACGGAAAAATAGTATAAAAATTACCCAGAGTGATTGGAAGGAAAAAAAGAAAGTTGAAAAATGTCGGACAGTGTCCCCTTTTTTATTTCCGACACCTGAAAGTCCCCTGTTTGGAGAAATGTTTATAAATTGTGTACATTCTTTCCTGAAATCTTTGAAATATTTGTGAAGTCTTTTAAAATCTTTAATACCTTTTAACATTTTTGTGAAATCTTAAATATTTTGGCATTTTTATTGTTGTTAAATATTTTAAATATTAGCGTTCAGAAAATTTTAAGTTTTTATTTCCAACTTTATTTGTATATCTTCAGGCATAATCTATTTTTGACAAGTAAAAACCATTTATCATCAGGTTTATTATTTTCCAGCTCGTTCAGAGTTGAAGATATGGAAAATTCCACAATACTAGCCCTAGCGCTATAGTTGACTGGTTAGTTTTACAGAAAATTCCGTCATACTAGCCAGTGCCATTTAATTATGTATCAAATAGAAATCTTTTTCAGTGGATTAGCGACTTTTTCTTATGAATTAAAACTGAAAAATATGCATTATAATAAAGAAACTAAATGTGTGAGAAAACAAACCATAATTTTAAGAATTTCAAGTTCTAATATAGTTTTTCTTTTTTTTATAAAAATAGAAATGGTCTAAATGAGAACTCATTTGGAATCTTTGATATCTTTCGAAATCTTTTCAAATCCCTTGAAATCTTTTTAAATTTTTGTGAAATCTGAAATATTTGGGCATTTTCATTATTTTCGTGTATTTTCAAAATGTTCTAAATGCAATACTTTAAATTTCAAAGCTTTTGGTTTAATATTGTTCAAAATTAAACGTTTAAAATTCCCAATTTCTTAAACTTGCAATTGATCACTTATTAAACACATTTATAATGAAATAATTATAATGTTTGTAACTCTTTTTAACTGATTTTTTAAAATTCTCAACGCTCCAAATACTTTCTAAATTAAAATTATTTATCTTTATTTTGGTTCTGAATATTAAACGTTTTTAATTCTAAATCGATCCGTGTTTAAAAACCTTTAGTTTAAAATTATTCATTCCTGGGCCAGTATACTTCAGAAATATCAGGACCTGCAGGGTCTTGTTCTATTTTAATAAAACTTAGTGAAATTATAATGATATACAAGAAAAATTTCGGCCCCACAGGATTTTCAAAATTACGGAAGTTACGCCATGTTGAATTTTAGGGTTACATTTTTTTGAATTATTGATATTTCTGGAAACGCTAATTGGATTTTGATTAAATTTGAACATGTTAGAATTAAAGTAATATATTTTAAGAATATAATACAAAAAATAAAAATAAAATTTTTGCCTATATCGATACAATGATTCCCTGTGAAATCACCTTTCTTTAAACAAAAAAAATTCATGGAGACTCTTATAGGTCCCAAGATATCGTCATTTTAGCGAGAATGTGCGCCGCCTCCCCATTGCGATGTCATTGTCGCGGCCCGCGAGCAGTGGAAGCTCTTTTTTTTCAGTATTACACTACTTTTTCGCGGTTACCTTCATGCCCCTACAGGCTTCAGATGTTTTGGGATGCTATTTTCTATATTTGGCAGCTCGCATCTCAGAACGTAAGGATTTCCAGAGTTAGATTTAAGTTATTAAAGGAAATGACGCCACCACTCATACCTCGTTGTTTCAATCCTTTTGAAAACAAGATTCATAATAAAATAGATGTGAAGAAACTCCGTCCTGTTTCTAAATCAATTAGTAAAGAGTTTTCAGTTGGCTCGGACAATCATATTTGTGATACATACCGCCTAGAAATTCCAAATCATAGATCTGATAGTCAAGTAATGCGTATTCAAAGTTCTTCTGATGCACTGGAATTCAAACAGGTTGAAAACTTGCCTGAAGCTAGTGATGATTTTTCCAAAGAAATTGCATTTGATCAGGCTGAACATCTACTTCCATTTGCTTATTATTTCGATGAAGATTTAAAATGCGACGTTGAAAGAGAAGATACTATTTTTAAGTTGAATGGAATTTTGCAAGTCTTAAGAGTTCCATCTATTAGAAAGACTACGGATCTTCGATCACGAACTGCACAAAGAAAGAAGGTAGCCGAGAATAAGACAGCTCTTGACGTTCAAATGAAAAAGGTATTCAATTGTATTGAAGATGACTATAGTAAGAAAGATTTAGAAGAACTTACTAACGAAATTTAAGAAGAATTGTTCAAAACCCCAAGTAAATCTTATGCCGTTCAACGGGTGACTACGGTACCAAAAGGTTAGGGGATGCGCAAGATAGAATCAGAGTTTAACGTACCATATAGTTAAGCTCGTAAGGCAATACAATTGCATGAGAGAAATGGTATTGGATCATCACCAAATCCTTCGCCAGGTAAGAAGTTGCCGGAAGAAACTGTCAAAATTGTCCAAGATTTTTACTGCGAATGGGACGTGAGTCAACATTTGCCAGGACAAAATACTGTATATCTGTAAAACAGCATGATGGTTCTCGAAAACTGATACAAAAACGTCTAATTCTAGGTAATTTGAAAGAATTTTATGCCACTTTTAAAGAAAAGTTTCCGGATCTAAAAATTGCCTTCTCTAAATTTGCAGAATTGCGACCAATGGAATGTATTTTTGCAGGCGCGAGTAGAACACATTCCTTTTGTGTTTGCAAAATTCATGAAGATACTGAATTATTGATTGATGGAGCGAACTTGAGTGAACTTGCTGCAAATGTCGCGAATCTAAAGTGCTTAGATTCATACAAAACCATGTTGTCTTCGATGATTTGCGATCCTAAAACACCTTCCTGTTTTTTAGGATCGTACAAATCTTGCCCAGGTGTGAAATCTTTAATGGAAAAAGTCCAAAACCTTTTTGAAAGCAACTTCATTGAAAGAGTCACCTGCAATTGCTGGACTTCGACGGACTCTAAGGAATCCTTCGAAGAGGGAGTCTTTATAATACTTTTTGATTTTGCTCAGAATCACAAAACTATTTTTCAAAATACAATACAAAATGAGTATTGGAATAAACAACAGATCACTGTCCATCCCTCTTTAGTTTATTTTAAGAAAGATGGCAAAGTCGTGTGCGAAAGTTATGCGATCATTTCAGAAGATCTTGAGCATAATACTAGTGCAGTTAATGTGTTTATGGAAAAAATTATTACAGATTTGAAAAAAATACAGTGTTCGAAAAATCATGTATTTCACTGATGGTGCAGCTTCTCAATATAAAAACAAAAGCAACTTCGTCAACCTAGCACATCACAAGCGAGATTTTAGGATTAAGCTTCCTTGGAATTCTTTGCTACTTCTCATGGTAAAAGTTCATGCGATGGAATCGGAGGAACTCTCAAGCGAGAAGCTGTACGAGCTAGTCTTCAACGGCCAAGAAACAAATAGATTTTGACAGCCAGAGATTTATACGAGTGGGGCACTAATGCTTTGCCGAATATCAAGTTGATATTTTGTTCACAAAAAGAGCCCAACAGAAAAGCTCAGAGCTTGAACAGTCGGTTTGACAAAGCTCATACAATTACGGGTGCCAGAAGCTTTCACTTATTCAAACCGATTGGTGATAATAAAATAGAGTAGAGACGATACTCGGCCTCCACAGAAACTCTCGAATTCGAAGTCGAAAAGACAGTTAACGAGCATTTTTTTTACTGACACATATATCACACACCTATCAGGAATGTTTGACAATTATATTTCCTTTTGGATTCTGAAAATCAAAATCACCAACTAAGTTGAAAAAATAAAACCGTATTTGACTGTTAAAGAATGGTGAAACGCACAAAATAGCAGGTTCAATTGTTCGCGGGTCGCGACACTGACACCGCCACGGTCTCGCTAAAATGACGATATCTTGAGACCTATAAGAATCTCCATGAATTTTTTTTGGTAAGAAAGGTGAATTCACAAGGAATCATTGTATCCATATTTAACAAAAATTAAAAAGGGAGTAATTCACGAAAAATTGAATCAAAAATTTTGTTTACTTTCTTCCGGGCAAAAACTTTTTAAAATTAATAATTGCATTATATTTTTAAAATATATTATTTTAACGCTAACATGTTCAAAGTTGATCAAAATCCAATTAGCATTTCCAGAAATATCGATAATTCAAAAAAATGTAACTCCAAAATTCAACATGGGGTAACTTCCGTAATTTTTAAAATTTTCGAACAGTTTTATTAAAATCGAAAAACCACCTGCAGATCCTGATATTTCTGTTAATTTCCTGAAATTAAAATTGGTTAATACGGTAAAACTTGCAGTTTAAATTGTGCCATTTTAGATCCTTTAGTTTTATTTTTTTTTTAAATTGTGGGTTTGAAAATTTCTTAGACTTAGGAGAAATTTTTCTTTAAAGAAGGAAAAGCCTAATCTTACTTTTCCATTTATTCTTCTATTTCTCAAAGAATTTGAGTGGTCACCCTTTTGTTGGCTAATTTATTATCTAATTCTCTATATAATTTGAAGACTAAATAAAACCTTTTTCCTTACTTAGGTTCGAAGTGAGATAAAGAGTAAAGAACAGGAGCAAGAAAAGGAAATGGAAAGGCTGGTAAAGCCGAAGGAGGAAGAACAAGAAGAGAAGGAAAAGGAGAAAGAAAAGGAGAAGGAGAAGGAAGTTAAAAAGAAAGAGGAAGAGCTTTTATTTAAAACGAAAGTAGGTCGCAACATTCACAAAACAATAATGACTATGAGGTCAAAGACAATCGAGCGCAATGAGCTATTCACTCCTGGCAGAATGGCTTACGTTATCGAGTTGGATGACGAGAATGCAGATGTAGACATTCCCACAACTCTAATTAGGAGCAAAGCAGACGTTCCGACTGTAGATGCGACTCCAACTTTAACAACTAACGACATAGTTATCAACAAATTAGCCCAGATTCTCTCCTACCTTCGCCAAGGAAGTAGACATGGAAAGAAAGGCAAGAAAAAGGGCAGAGGGGATGAAATGAATGAAATGGATATTGCTCCTAAACCACCACAAGATGATAGTATTTATGGCGATATTGGCGATTATGTACCAACTGCTGCAAAGAGCGATTCGCATCAAAAATCTAAAAAGAAGGCAGCACCCTATTTTGATAAACCCCTTGAGGCAGAAATGGAAAATGAGAAAATCAATGTTCCAAGATTGCCAATCGCAATGGTGGCGCAGAGTTCGGCCGCTAGCGCTGGTCCGCATTTAGATAGAACGCCGAAAGAGGGCATTTTATTCAATAAACTTATTGCGGAACCGGAAGGATATGCGGAATGTTATCCTGGCCTTGATGAGATGCAAGATGCGATTGATGATTCTGATGACGAGGTAGATTATACGAAAATGGATCTTGGTAATAAGAAGGGTCCTATTGGTAGATGGGATTTTGATACTCCAGAGGAATATAGCGAGTATATGAATAACAAAGAAGCACTACCAAAAGCTGCCTTCCAGTATGGTGTGAAAATGGCGGATGGAAGGAGGACGAGGAAGTTTAATAAGGAGAAGAATGAGAAGGCTGAATTGGATCGAGAGTGGCAGAAGATACAAAATATAATGAATAAAAGAAAACCTTCGGGTAATGCGGATGGCGATCGGGAGTTCAAAGTTCCGAGATATTAAGGTCATATTAAATTTGATAGATTTTAATGTATATGTCTGTAAATCGGAAGCGAAGGTAAATGAGGTGAAACAACCTAGAATAGATAGTGATTAATTAACACTAATAATATGTTTTAAATATTTTATTATTAATTTAAATTATCTATTCAAGGTTGTGTACTGTATTTAGGTATTTTCTAACTTAAAGTTTCAATTAAGCTTATCATTATGAATAAAGTTGCTCGAAGTTTTTTTTGTGATGAAATAATTTCATAAACGAATTTATGCAATTACTGGAACATCATGCTTTACTGAATTATGGATATATTTGAATAAGAAATGTGTTCATTTTTTAGTACATGTATTACATAGCAATACAAAAATATATAAGAGAAATTATTTTTTATTTGTTATCATTCTTAGAATTAGTGAAATACATATTCAGCAGGTGCTTGGTACCCCTTGAGATATTATAAAGGCACTGCAAATCTTTTTAATCCGTTGAAATCCAATAAAATCCCTTTAAAAATCCGTGAAATTCAATTAAATCTGAGGACATTTCATGAAATCCTGGATAATTTGATAAAGTACGTTCAGAGATTTTAAAATCATTGAAATCTAATGAAACCTTAAAAATCCCGTGAAATTTTTTCAAATATCTTAAAACATTATAGGTCCTATAAAATTCTTCCAAATCTTCCGTAATCCAGGAAATTCTTAAAAATATGTTTTTTTTTAATTAAGTTCGAAAATCTATTTTATCATGAACAATTTTTTTTTAAATGAGCATGACAAAGATTCACAATGAAAAATAAAAATATATATACACCTTTTCAGTTACTTTTTTTAATTTTGCATTCATTCTTAAGATCTTTTAAAATTTCTTGGAATGTTTTATAATACACCAGGATATTTCAAATCTTTAGAAATTTATTGAAATTTTTTAAAGCTCTTAAAAATTCTTTGGAATCTTTTAAAATAACCAAAAATATTTCAAATCTTTTGAAATATATTGAAAATTTGTGAAGCTCTTAAAAATCCCTTAGAATCTTTTAAAGTACCCTAAAATCTTATGACTTCCTTTCAATTTACAAAAAAATTTGTTTAAATATCCTAAAATTGGTAAAATTCTTTAAAGTCTTTGGAAATACATACCTTGGAACATTTTTTGGAAATCCTAGAAATCCCTCAATTATGGGGAATAAATTCTTTGAAATGCATTAAAATATTATAAAATCCCGAGAAATTACATGAAATCTGATGATATACCTTAAAATATTGAAATTCATTAAAATAACTTATCAAGATCTTTTAAAATCCCTTGGAATCTTTTAAAATACCCAAAAATATTTCAAATCTTTTGAAAATGCTTAAAGCGCTTAAAAGTCCCTTGGAATCTTTTAAAATATCCTCAAATTTTTCAAATTCCTTGGAATATTTTAAAATATCCTAAAATCTTTAAAATTCTTTAAAGTCTTTGGAAATACCTTGGAATATTTTTGGGAAAATCTTAGAAATCCCTCAGCTATGGTGAATAAATTCTTTGAAATGCATCAAAATATTTTACAATGCCGCGAAATTACATGAAATCTAATGGTATTCCTTAAAGTATTGAAAGTCCTTGAGATCCTGGGAAATTCATTTAAATACCTTATTAAGATCTTTTAAAATCCCTTGGAATCTTTTAAAATACCCACAAATATTTCAAATCTTTTTAAAATTCTTAAAGCTCTTAAAAATTCCTTGAAATCTTTTAAAATACCCTAAAATATTTAAAATATTGAATATTCCTTGGAAGCTTTTAAAATATCCTAAAATCTTTAAAGTCTGGAAATACCTTGGAATATTTGGAAATATTATAAATTCCTTCATTGTGGTGTGAAATCCCCTGAAATATGTGAAAATTTCTTAAAATCTTTGAAATCCCTTGATTCTTGTGAAATTCTTGGCAATTTATAGAAATATTTTTAATTGCTTAGAATTTTTTTATATCTATTGAAATCTCTTTAAAATCATTTGAAATCTTCAAGATTCTATGAAGTTCCTTGCAATAATTAAAAAATATCTTAAAACCTTTTAAATCCTATGTAAACTTTCAAAATACTTCTAAAGTTTAGAAAATTGTTTGCAGTCTCATACAATTTTGTTAAATCTCGTAAAACCAGTCCGCTTCTGATATTCAGGTACGAAATAAACGAAAACAAAGCGTATGAAATTCTGTTAAATTAAGTGCGTATTTCATCACAAATCATATTTAATTTCTTTATAAAATCGAAATGAAATTTGGTTAATATTTAATTTAAGGAAAGATAAACGAGAAGTTGACGAATTTTTTTATGTAGAACTTACAGAAATGAAAATCAGCCTTTGAAACCTAAGAGAGTGAAAATCGTTACGAAAAATATCACAAAGACAGAAAATCTCGTAGAAGAAGCAGAAGATGGAATTGTAGGTTCAGTGTCATCAGCTGAAAAGTTTCGGCCGTATATTCCGAAAGCCAGCAGACTTTTTTGGGGTCCTCTTAGGCTGAGGGAAAGGAAGTCATAGTCAAGATTTTTCATAGCAAATGATTTAAAATTAAAGTCTCTAGGATTTAAAGGCAGAAGATTTGCTAGAAGAGAAGTCGGCATGTTGAGTAAAGTAACATTTTCTCTTCGGGGCACAAGTGTTGAAATTTCAAGTTTTTCGAAGGTGACCCAATCTTTGAAGGCTTCGTTGACATCAAACTTTTGGCCGCAACTACTTAATGAATCATCGGTACAAGTCATCAAACCACAGACTTGAACTCCTTTTGTCACCTCTCCGAAATATCTCACTCCAGTTATCGCACCAAATCGGTATCTAAAATTTGTTCAATATTAAAATTCGTGATGGTTGAAAGGAGAATTTATAACTTTCTAAGTTTTTTTTTACGGTGGTATATGATTTAAAATTAGGCATAGCAAGTATAAACTGCAAATGAAAATTATTACATTTTTAAAAATTAAATAACTGAAAATTCGTATCATTAACAAAACAATTTGATATTAAAAGTATTCAAATCTGCACATTAGAAAAATGGGAGGTTTCAAAGTTTTGTACTTGAAAAATTAAACTGATAAAAATGAAATTTCAATTAAGAAAAAGAAAAATCAAATTTAAATCTAATCGAATTGATATGAATACATACCTGATTTAAAATGTTTAAACTTAAAAGAATAGATTAAAAATAATGCCATATTTTAAGAACTTCTAATTAAAATATTTTTATTTTGAAAGCAGAAAAAATAAACAATAGGTAAGTAAACCTATTTATACCCGTTAAAATTTCACTTTCATCCTAATTTGTTCGTTTTTTGGAAAAAGAAATTCCCAATTTTTTTGCCCCCAGGTTTTTGAAATTGACATGGGATTCTAATTGAAAAAAGAAGTACTTGTTATTAACTTTTTGTAAATAAAGTTTAGTCACCTCTTAAGGAATCTTGCAGGAATAATTTCCAAGCAGTAACTTCTTATTTGGACCCTCAACCCCACTTGTATTGTGCCCGGAAAATGTCCCAAGAAATGCAAAATAGCAGTTTATGTAAAATTCATGCTAAAGGTGGTATTTTTTTTGTATTTTTTTAACACGCATTATTTTTATTCGATAGACGACAAGTTTCGAAGTATTTTTCAACTAATTTCTAACAGTTTAAACAATTATTATTTGTTGAAACAATTTTTTTTCTCCTGTAAGTGCTATGAGTGACCCTAATTTTTTAAACAATAATCAGTTTTACATATTGTTTTTTAGTTACGCTTTTTTCATAACGCTTTTGTTAAGATAAGGAAATACTGACTAATAAGCGACATAATGTAAGAGATACGAAAAAAAAACAGAATAATCTCCATCTTTCCTATGAAAAAGAGCGAGTGATTTTAATTGTTTAAATAATTTCAAAATGGCTTTAACAAAAAATATCACTCTTAACATTCATTAACTGCGTCAATAATTCCAGAAAATAATAACTTTTCACGATTTAGTGGAAAAAGTATATAAATAGAAATTATTTAAATAATTGCAAAATATGGTAAACAAAAAATTAAAATTTTTGTAAATTCATCAACTATATCATTTATCTCGAAAAATAGTAACTTTTCACGACTTACTAGAAAACAGAACTGTATAAACAAATCATGATTGTTTAAACAACTGAAAATTAGACAAATATTACTTAAAAACTTGTCACTTATCGAATAAACATAAATCATGTTAAAGAAAATATTAAAAATATCTACTCGCTACGCGGGCCCATCGAAAACTGTAATTTGGTGATTGTCAATTTCCTGTTGTTGAAGCTCCTTCACCGTCCTACGCGTCCTATCAAAAAATGATTTGTAACAAATTTGCAGATCTATTTTGGATAAATAAATTTGGTCCATTTGTTTCCTATCTTGTGTTGTTTTTCCAAACATTTTTAATGTTATTTTTTACGATTAAAACAAAAACTACGCGTAATGTCAAAAAATTACTAACCAATAATTTTGTAAATCTTTTTTTGGATGAAACATTAGTATCCATTCATTTTTGGTCGTATCTTGCATAGTGTGACTGCAAAATGCAATTTTTTATTTTTAATAACAACTTACACGATTAAAACGAAAACTATGCGACTAATTTAAAAAATGGTGTCGAGAAAATTTGTTCCATCTTTTTGAGATGAACAATTTTGCTTCTGACTTTTTTATTTTTAAAAGTATTTTCGATGCATAAATCGAGAACCATTGGTAAACAATTTCTTGGAAACGAACTCGTGCTTTATTTTCTGACTTTGAAACAATGTGCCAAAGGGCAATCTAAACGGATAATTCCTTCGAAAGTTACCGTATCTACAGACTACATCACTACAACAACGACGTCAGATATGACGCCGCGAAAGGCAATTTTCACATAAAACTAATGCCTTCACATTGAGATGAGAACGTAATATACCGCCTTTACCACGAATTTGACATAAAACTGCTATTTTGCATTTTTTTACATTTTGATTTCCCGCGCACAACATCCCTCGCAGAAATTTTGCCGTGGCCCCAATCGGGGACCGATCCGGCCAAATGGGGTCCAGATCGGGAAGCCAGGTCGGATCAGACCCGTGATGAAACGCACGGACCAGTCTGGGCCGAACTTGTTAGCCCGATCGGGTTGCCGTGTCAGTGCCAAGT
>CAKNWT010272758.1:2932-14512 GCA_932066315.1 Andricus coriarius
ATTCGAAAGTTTTCCTGAAATTTTGAAAAAAAATCTGCAGAATAAACAAATTTCTATAATATCTGTCGTGAAAAATCAATAGATTCGTTTAATATATTTAAATCTATAAAATATTTCACATCTTTAGGGCTCGAAATCACTTCAGAGACAAATTATTGTAAACAAATTATTTTGTTTATCTTTTTAAAACTTCTGAACCTTGTACATGTCTATTAAATTGACTCGAATTTTTTCTAAAATTTTATAAAAATCCTGCAAAATTCAAAAAATGGCCTTGAAATCTTTCAAGATTCTTTTTCGATAATTTTTGAAATCTTTTGAAATCTTTTGAAATTTTTCGAAATCTTCAAATTTTTCATTATTTTTTAAATTGTTTCAAAACTTCACATATTTTTTACAGTGATTCGAATTTTTCCTTAAATTTTTCCTAAATCCCGCAAAATAAAAAAATTACCTTAAAATCTTCGAAATTCTTTTTCGATAAATATGAAAACCTGTTACAATTTTTTTAAATCTTTCTGTTTTCTTGAAACCTTTCAAAATCTTGAAGAATATAAATTTTGATTTCAATTTGTTGAAATCTTTTAGAATGTTTAAGTATTCCTTAGATTGCTTCAAAACTTTTACATGTTTTTCAAAATAATTCGAATTTTTCCTCAAATTTAAAAAAAAGCCCGCGAAATAAAAAAAATCGCTTTAAAATCTTCGCGATACTTTTTCGAAAATTTTGGAAATCTTGTGTAATGTTTTGAAATCCTCTTAAATATTATTTTAAAATTCATTTTTAAACATAAAGAGTAATTTGAAATTTTTCTGCAATTTTATGAAAATTTTGTTTACTTTCTTTAAGCCTTTCAAAATTCTGAAAAAGCTTGTACATTTTTTTTCGAAATGTTCAAAACTCTACATTTTGTTTAAAATTTGTTCAAACCTCTTAAAATATTTAGCAATTCCTAGAAATCCTCTGAAATTCCTAAAAATCTTCAGAAATGACTAGAAACCTTGTGACATCCCTTGCAATATTTTGAAATACGAGGGTTGCCTTTTATATTTTGATCCTAATAATGAAAGGACAATAATTGATCATCGAAAATGGCTTTATTGTTTTTCAAAGTATTCTCCCTGAAACTCAACCTTTCAGATTCGTTTCCGAAATTTTCTGAAAGCTTTTTAAAGGTTTTGAAATCAAGTTAAATCTTCTCTTAAAACGGATTTATCAAAACCAAAAATCATTGAAAAATTTTTCAGTAATCTGAAGAAAATTTGTTTATTCTTTAGAAACTTTTTAGAAATCTAGATTAAAAAATTATTTGAATTTTTTTCAAGTTTCAAATTATTTTTGAACCTTTTCAAAAATGTAAAAATATCTGTTCAACTTTCTCAAATCTTTTATACACTTTTTATTTCTGCAAAATTGAAAAATTTTGCTTAGAAATTTTAGAAATTCAGGAAATAATTTGAAATTTGTTCAAATCTTTTTCACTTTTCTATTGAAATGTATTTTTCAAAAAAATTTTTTTACTTCCACGCGGATTGAGATATCGTGTTCAGGATTTTGAAATTTATATAGAAAGCACCAAGGAACATTTGTATACATAAAAATGTTTATAATTACGGAAAAAGTTTTCTTGTAAAATACTATAGGAATTGGAAATAAAATTTCATTGTCGATAAAGTAGATGCTGCGATTTAAAAAAAAATGTTTTCGCTATCCTCATGGCTAATGGCTAAATGCAATGACATATCACTTAATTTGATTAGCACTTGTCTAAAAAAATAAATATGTTGAATTATTTTATTTTTTGTCGCCATCCTCATATTCACACTGATTGAGATATCGTCTTGAAAATTTGGGAAAGTATATAGAAATAGAGAGCATTAAGGACGAACGTTATCAAAATTTGTATGATTACGAAAACAGTTTTTTGACAAAATACTATAAATTATTTTGTGAAACAACTGTTTTCGTAATTATAAACATTTTCAACAAACGTTACTTAGAGCATACTATTTTTTTTATATAATTTCTCAAATTTTCAATATGATATCAGAGATTTCAATCAGTGTGGATATGTGAGGATGGCGACAAAAACTAAAATAATTCTGCAGATTTTTTTTTCAGAACATTACTACGCAAACTAAGTATACAGATGCCGATTCGATATTGTGTTATTTTTGCTATATTTCAAAGTTTCATAGTGATATCTCATTGCGTTTAGCCAGGAGGATCTATGTGGCGTAACTGCGACTCCCCACATTGCGGGGAGGCTTCCATTTTCTAGTTACGCCACTGAATTGAGGTTAGAGGAAATTTTTTTTCAAGTCGAGGCATCTACCTTATCGACTTTGAAAGTTTCTTTCCTATTTTTATAGTATTTTGCCTCAACATTTTTTTCGTAATTACAAATATATTGATGTATACAAACGTTCTTTAGTGTTTTTTATTTAATCTGTCAAATTCTAAACACGATATGTCAATCCGTGTAGTGAGGACCAACAAAAATTAAAATAATTCTACACGTTTATTTTATACTCGGATAATTTTTTTTCAAAATTATGACTCAAACTAAATATACAAACGCAATTTATCGTCTCATTTCCTTTATTCCAAATTTTGAGAGCGATACATCATTGCGTTTGGACATGGTGAACACCAAAAAAACATTTCATAACCGACGACTGGTTTGGTCACGTGGTCACCGTAGAGCATGCCCTTAAGTAATAATTTGTTTACGCAGGATATGTTATCCCCGTTATCCCCTCTCCTCTCGTCAGGCCTGACTATAGGTCCCAGTATTATCTCCCACCCAAAACCGAAAATAATCACTTTGACTAAAATGTTTTTCTAAAATTCATTATTTGTACCGAGTAGTAGCTGAGGAAAATTCCGCCAGATGCGCGGAGCGTATGGCCTCACAATAGAAATTGGTTCTGAAGTCTATAAGTTGGCCACCAAATTTTACTTAATAGCTACAATCTGAAAAGATGTGGTGATTCGTGGTGACCAGTCTTCTTAAGCACTAACCTTGCTTGAATTTCTTTTTACTCCGTGAAAATGAAAATAAATATATTATTATAAGCATTGTAATCTATTACGTGTTTATTTTGAACAGTATTTTGCATCTTAAAACAGCATAAATATTGATGCCCTTCAAAAAACATTTGCCTGTTAGAAAATTTATTTGTTTGTAGTAACTATCTTCTCTAACATACGCCATACTTCTTTATCTTAAGGAACTCACCAATCATATCAAATACTTACATATTACAATCAATAAGAAATCTATTACACTGAGCGAATATTTTACAGTTTCGAATAAATATTTCTGTGCCTCAAGCATTGCGTTTCTTATATCCAAACAAAAAAATTATTCAAAGCGAAGAAATATTTCTTCGACCATATTCTACTCTACCATTTCTTTGAATCGAAGAAATTTTCTTTGATTGAAATCAGGTTTTTCTCATTGAAGACATGGAAATATGCAACGCCAGGAGATATCAAGGGATGGTAAAATTACGTCGTCTGGTTTGCTTTATTGTCGTCGATCCAATAAAAGGTCCAACAATAATGTCGGATGTTTTCCGATGCACCGTATTTGATTTAGTGTTGGCCATTTTGTGATCATATATCTGCCTCGTAAATCTCGACATGGTGGCGCCACTGAATATCAAACGTCGATGTGTCCCGCGCTCAACCCCAAGCCTACGTAAAATATTACCCCGCACGATTCATGTGCAAAGTAAAACTATCTTTCGCATTTCGGTTGTCAGACGGAAACGTCAGGATCGTTAGACCACCGAAAAAAGCGATATTCTAATATTAAGAGTGTCATTTTTTAAATTAAGATGTAAACGAAATCTATTTTATCATGATTAACTTCCACAAACTAAAACTAAAAATTTCGGCTCGTTAGAGACGGAGAAAGGAAAAAGTGAGAGGTTGGTGTTTTCATTGAGTTTTTCCCCTTTTTCCCTCATTTTTCATTATGCTTTTCTTGTCTCTAACGAGCCAAAAAGTGAGGTTTTTGGAGGTTTATTTTTTGATTGTGAATCAATTTTTGCTTATTCTGCAATAATTATTTCAATGTTTGCTTAGTTTGCGGAAGTTATTTATAATAAAATAGATTTCGTTACAATCTTAATTTAAAAAATTTAAATACAGACACTAAACTCATGATTTGTTCCAATCAGCAGGGTTTGCTTATGAATATTTTCAGAATTCTTTTAATTGAGTCTAAATAATTTTACATTAAACTTTTTGATTGTTTCTTTTCCTATTTGGAAAATTTAATAATCTAAATAGATTGGTTCATAATCAAACATAAACATTAGATCTGGGCACTATGGTACTTATCTAAAAATAAGGTTGCCATATAGGATGTAGATAATTTTTGAATTAAAAAAATCACCCAGATGCTTATCAAAAATAAGTTCTATACCCTCGTTGCCTATAACAAAAGGTATTCTGAGGAACATGCCATATTCCAAAATATGTGCATAACTGTTTTGCATGCTGAATTTGTTCTTAAAATTTTTTTTGAATTATGTCTTTTTATTTACATATTATTTTTGATATCTTGTTTTTTTGTGTTAATTTCTGAAAAATTGATAGTGATTTTTGAACGATTTCTTATAGTTTGGGTTTTCCTTTAGATCTGTAAAAATTCTTGTAACATGTGCGTTTTACGATGTTTGGGTTATTTCGATGGGGTTGCTTGAAAACTATGGCACTTGTCCTGGCAAGCGAACGGCTATATAAAAAAGGGTCTTAGTTAAATGCTTCCCTCTCTCTCTCTCTCTAAAAAGTGGGAGGAAACTATTTCAAAATTCTGGCTATGCTTTGAGACTTTCATCTTAGAAAGGAAAGTTAGTTCACCTCGTGACTTTGAATACTTCACCACGTAATTTTGGACAGTGAATTTTTCATTTTATAAAAAAAGTTTTACTTTTTTATTTATATATATATATATATATATATAAATAAAATTACATCAATTTTTTCGAGACTGTGTTTGTGATTTTCAATACTAGTGTCGTGATGTACCTTGTGGAACAGATTGGATTAGAATACATTTATGTATCCATACACGGGAATTTTAATGATTACCATTTTGTAATTTTAATAATTACTTGAATGGATAGAATTTTAAATACTTATTTATTCTTATCATGAAGAATAATTTTTTTTCACTAATGAATGCAAAATTCGATATTTTTTGTTTATTTAACTAGCATACGAATTTTTAATTAGTCCTTGTAGTTTTCCTATAAGTTATTCCTGATGAGGGGTCTAAATTGGCCCCGAAACATGTTGGTCCCCTCGTAGTATAAAAAGAACGGAGAAAGGAAAAAATGAGAGGTTGGTTTTTTGGTTGACTTTTTACCCTTTTTCCCTCTTTCTTCATTATGTTATTCTTGTCTCTAACGAGCCGAAAAGTGAGGTTTTTGGAAGTTTATTTGTTGATTTTGAATCAATTTTTGCTTATTCTGCAATAATCATTTCAATTTTTGCTTAATTTGTGGAAGTTATTCATGATAAAATAGATTTCGCTTCAATCTTAATTTAAAAAATTTAAATAGAGGCACTAAACTCATGGTTTCTTCCAATCTGCAGGGTTTTCTTATGAATATTTTCAGAATTCTTTTAACACTAGAAGTACTGGGCGGGGTCAGTTGACCCCTTTCGATTTTTGAAGTGGTAAATCTCCGCAGCTGTTGCTTGCAGAGAGATGGCGTTTTGTGAGTTTTAATTATTTATAAATAGGAGTATTTGACAATTTTTTCGGAAACATTGGATGCGCACTTAAAAAAAAATGAGTTTTTATAGTCTGTTACCGGCAGGGGTCAATTGACCCCTATAGCGTTTTTGCTGGTATTTCATGACTTTTTCCCACTTCTGCGCATCAGTTCTGATTTGTATCGCTTCTTTAACGTTTGTGTGATCTTTCTAATCCTGAGCACTATTACTGCTCTTCTATTTTACAGGAAATAGGTCTGCTGAAGTTTGCATTTATGGTTCGTTCTTCTCCTACTCTGCTTCAAAACAGTCACGGACTATCAGTTCTACTATACCGGTGTATACCCTGGCGGACCGGCTGAACGCAAGCATCACGCTACAGCGTAATGGTAAAGTAATGGTTAAGTAATGCTAAAGTAATATGGCATTATAATTATTCAGAGAAGCAAAATAAATATGTAAACTGTTGCAATCATAATAATACGTTAAATTTTACGTTAAATGGCCATGCCGTAATTGCAACAAGTTTCTTTTTCAGCATTAAAAAATGAAAAAATAATGTGGCTCTCATTGCAGTCTGCTAACAGAGGCTTCAAGCAGGCTGCCGATATGCAGGGGCTCGACTTCAATAACAGCCACTTTGTTTTTTTATTTCTTAACGCTGAAAAAGAAACCTGTTGCAATTACGAGATAACAATTTAACGTAAATTTTAACGTGTTATTATGATTGCAACAGTTTACATATTTATTGTGCCTCTCTTAATAATCATAATGCCATATTACATTAGCATTACTTTACCATTAGTTTACCATTACGCTGTAGCGTAATGCTTGCGTTCGGCCGGTCCGCCAGGAATAACGTTCTACGTTTATATTAAAGCGCTAGGAATAACCACATTTCGCCTGTCCCGAAGAATAAGTCACTAACCAATTTTCTCGGAAACAGAGCGTATCAACTGTATTATGCTTCGCTAGCGTTTCGTATCTCCATTTAAAAATACACAGAGATACGACACTCTAGCGAATTAAAATATAGTTGATATAATCTGTATACGGAAAAGTTTGTTAGTGTCTTATTTTTTGGGATAGTCGATTCGCAGTAAGTTTAAATGTACAGCGTGTAATCGGATCGGGGAGTACAGTGGCACCAAACGATTTAGCTTGCTGTTTTAGTAGCACAGGGTTGCATGGTTACGCGCAACTCGAACTTTCATACGTATAGTGCGTATTTTACGTATTATACGTAAAAAATTGCGGACTTGAATGGTGTTAGGCGGTGGCGGGTGAGGGAAAAGAGCATAATATAACCTCACTTATTCCGGAATGCATTACGTGCAAGATTAAATGAATTATTTTGTATACAATTTAAAAAATGAGTAAATCAAAAGATTGCACCCGGGGCAAAAAACAACATTTTTGTAATTTTCCTTCTTCAAAATAAAATTTAACTCCTCCCAAAAGGAATTTCTGGATCTGCCACCTCTAAACATTTTGTAATAAATTAAGAAGCTCTCAAGCAAGTCAGTCAGTGTCTTCAGTGTATTAAAGAATGAGGTTATGTTTATTTTCTATATAAGCGCAATCGCCATCCTAAAAATGTAATTTAAATGTAAAAAACTATGGACGTAAATTACGCAAGTAATTACCATGTAAAAAACTACGTAAATTACCTAAGGTATATTACGTACGCAACCCTGCAGTAGCAGCAGAAGCGTCGTAGGTAGGACTACGCTGGGGTAGGCATTTTCAATTCTTTGTTGTACTTTTTAAGGACTCACTACTCTTCTCCGCTTATATTAGCGATGTAATATGAATATAGCATACTTCTATCATTAACTTTTGACGGTAGAAACTGTTTAAAATCATTATTTGACGCCCAAAGCAGGTAGGGGTCAATTGACCCCTCGTGGTAACCAAAGGTCGCAGAAAATCCCGGTACTTCTAGTGTTAATATAACTAACATCTGTAAATTTGAAATATTTAAAAAATGATGTAAATATCATTTGACAACTTTTCATTTTAAATTTGTAGCTTCGAATAGGTGCATAAATAAGACATTTTGCGTACTTTTTTATTGATGATTTCTAAACGAAGTCGTCCAAAATTTAGAAACTTTATTAAAGTGTGCTTAAATATAATTGTAACACCTTATTCAGATAATATTAGAATCAAGTAATTATTCAAAGAATAAGTCAAAAATGACTAAGACTTAAAGTAGCAATTACAAAATACATATTCCAAAATATATAGATCTTATAATATGCGTAGGGTATTTCAGGGACCAATATAAATTGGGACTAAAGACAAAAGGTAAACCTCAAATATAAATCACAAAATACATTAATTATAATATGGGGATTTTTAAATATTATTAGGGCACAAAGGGGACAGCATTTCACTAATATCGGGACAAAATTAAATAAATTAACTTGAGGGAACCATGTGACCATGTGACATTAGATGTCTGGATCAAACTTCAACAATCAATCAAGCTTTCAAGATAATAACGACGACGCGTCCTGCTCCAGAAGCTGCCTGACGAAAGATGAGAGTTCTTCCCCGGCGTCGTTGTCTTCTGTAACAACCAGCTGAATCCTGATTGGTTGTAATGGTGTTACGTGATTGGCGTTGCTATGGAAAGTTTAAACAGTTGAAATAGGCTCTCAGGGATGTAAATGACAATACTGTGTCCACCAAAATGGTCTCTTCTGAATTTGGTGATAATTATTCAACTAATTCGGTCCAAATGATGTTGAATTACTGCCCAAGACGTCCTCTCCGAAGCATATGATCAAACAAGCTGACTGCTAAATTCCTAATAAGACTCAATCCAAATTAGAAAACATAGCATCAGAAATGTTGCCAGTGATATCCGCGCCTGAGCTACAGAGGTCCCACTCGCAATGCCGGGGATCGACAATAAACCTCCCAACAAAAGAGATCATGAATTCCGCTCCGAGGTGAATAAGTTATTTAAGAAGTCAAGTGTCGGACGAAAACTTGAACCCTAGTAGTATTTCAAGATGTTCAATCAATATTGTGGTACGACCAGAAGGAGAGGAGTAGGCTGGCACACATCAGTAGCATTGGCGGGAAATTTCAAATAGGTTGAGTTACTCCAACTGATAAAAGGCGTCGCATTTGCTTTTTGAAGTCTCTCATTAGGTCTGGAGGGATCAGAATTCTTTAGGATGGTATCATTTTCTAAAAGTACATAGAATAAGAAAAGAAGAAAACAGGCAGAATTTATTCTTAAGCTTAAACTGTTTAAAATAATTAACCCAAGTCTTGGAAAACCGCGCAGCTCCTGGATTGGCAGGAGTAAAATAATGAAATTATTTAAAATAGAAAAACCGAAATATTCTGAATCTTGAAATGTTTGGAACTTGTGACTTGCAAATATTTTTCAACGTCACAACTGTCCCTTCCCAAAAGGAAAGACCAAGAGAGTCTTTGTCAAAAATAAAGGATTTAAAAGGAACCTTGTTTACTTTGACCGGCAAACAGGCATAATCATTTTAAGTATATTAGTTATTGTACTCTTCTCCAATATCACGTCACAAAGAGACAAAACAAACAAAAATTTAAAATTTATAATCACTATTATCAAAATGTGGTCTGTAAAATCTTAAAACAAAGCTTTTAATTTTGTAATATAATTAATCTATGATACGGTTCATCGACCAGAAGGTTCAAATATTTCAATATTCAGAACATTTACAATCATTCGGCAAAAACTCATATTAAAATCAGAAGGAAATATTCAGTAAAATAAACTGTACGGAATTCCATGACTGGATTAAAGAATAATCTACACAAAAATAGGAATTTTAAATTAGATGTTATTTCCCATAAAATACACATTTTCCTTGATTACAAGATTAATAATAATTATATTTATATTCTTAGTGAACATTATATTTTATTATTTGGGGATAAGATCAACTTAAGTCATGGTGACAAAATTAAAAATATATGGGGTGGTGACAAAATATATGGGGGTATTTATGAATATAATTTTCTGTTACATTCCAAACAGTCCTTCCAATACACATTGTCAGCTCCGCATCCGAAACAATAAACTTTTGTCCTCGGTATTCGACATTCTCTATGGGAGTGATCGGGTGCATGACAATTCTAACACCCGTGTTTAATGGTGACCTTCACCCAATCTAAAAATTGTTGATTAACGTCAGGTGGTGGCTGTACATTTAGTTCGAAGATGGAGGGAATTCTATTGTTATTGTTTACCGGGGGGAGGACTTCGAGAAACTGACTTATTGAAGTTACTCCTTAGAATTGGGGGCATCATCTTGAGGGACGGTGTATCTTATATGCTGGGATAATGACTGAGAAGATGGTTGGTAAAATTCAGGGTGGGACAGCATATCCGGAAGTATCCGATTAAGCTGTTGAAGGGGGATAATAGGATGGATGAACTATATGAAATGAGGGTATTGGGGGTAAATTTAGTTGAGTCTCCGCATCAACTTTGGGTTGAATGGTAGGGCGTGAGGTTTGGACAGAAGCATCAGACTGGGGAACTCTAGGGACTAAATTATATTTTTGTTTAAAATCCTCTAACAATTCTTCTTCAGTACGGTAGTTGGGGTCTTGCTCCCGAGCCCAATCATTTTCCGTTATCTGAAATTTTTGGTGACATTATGCGAACTCCTTTTGGAAGGCTTCCATGCGGGCCTGGCGGAATCCTTTGAATCTTCTGTCCACGTGATTGATGATGGATATATAAGGCCTGATATTCCTCCAACTAATATCGCCGCAAAAAATCGGCGACCGTCGACTTTGGAAGGCAATATCTCCGCAGAAAAAACGTTAGGAGGTTCTAATAACGATTACACGAATCTGCTAAGTTTTCTGAACAAAATGGCGTTTTCGAAATTGTCTGAAGAATTTTTATTCCGAGCTGTTAAACAAAATGCAAGTAAAAATGCTGTAAATAGACCCACTGCTCAAAGACCTGTACTTTCACAGCACCCCACAGACAATAATATGTTGGAAAAAATTTGAAAAAAAGCTGGTATATTCTACAACATGTCTGGAATGCATTGGAAATCTTAAAATTTAAAAATATTCAAAAATGTAGTTTTTGCAAGCATGTTTGTTGAAGATTTTTATGTAGGAATTGGATAGAGCTATCGCGCCGTATAATGGCTTGAACTGCAGGGAAATGTCCACTGATTCTAATATTGTCCATGAAAGTAAATAAAAATTATATCTCAGCGATAAAAATCGATTTGAATAATCTTGAGTTTAATGAGGCAAGGCACGTGCCACCGTAGTAGAAAAAAGTGTAGAAAAAAAAGGTGTAGGAAAAAAAGGGTAGAAAAAAAGTGGCATGCAGAGGTTTTCCTCAGATGTGTCCATGACCCTTTCTCGCTTAGCAGGGCCGTCTCAAAATGTTTAGGTGGGCTGTGCCCTTCTCTCCTGATACTAAATTTTAATATTATGATACAGTATCAAGCTTGCACACTAATTTTCTTGGATTTTGTTTATTTAATTTATTATATTTATCTCTGTACTATCCCTCACAACAAAATGATATCCTTGGCATATCCCTAGGATATCTCGGCAGGATATGTGATATCCTGAAAAATGTCCCATAAAGCTCCCGGGATATCCGTGGCATATTCCAGGGATATCGAGATTTCCGCTCCGGAGGATATCGTGATAGGATATCCTGACGATATCCCGTACGGAATGTCCACAGGATATCCCAATACTATAGTAAAATGTCCCACGAATATCCCGATATTATAATAAAAAATCCTGCTGATATTCTAATATATTAATAGGGGATATGAATTCATGAAATAAAAAGGAAT
>CAKNWT010272766.1:0-19445 GCA_932066315.1 Andricus coriarius
CTCTTCCACGTGCACTCTCGTCCCAGTTTCCCCCATCATTTTTTCCACTTCTTCTCTTCCTGATTCACTATCCACTTTTATTCCTCTAATTACTATATTTCCACTTTTTTTCGTCTTATCTTCTACTTCCATTTTCTTTTCTATCTCTCTCAATCTTGATTTCAATCTCTTTATTTTCTGGGACAACGTTCTCATTCACTTCTTTTACACTCTCTCTCCTTCTCCTACCCCTTCATTCCCTTTCTTTATATCCTCAGACATACATTCTAGCTTTCTCACTCTTTCTACCAGCTTCTCCATATCAGATTTTCTCTCTTTCTCACTCACCCTTTGCTTTTTCTCGATATCCTCCAACTGCTTCCAAATCTTATCTTTTTTTGCCGTCACATCAGCTTTCATGCTTCCCACTTCTCTCTAACTTTCCTCATCTCCTCCCATATCTCATCCCCTCACTTTTGTATGTCATTCAGACATCGGTTCATTTCTTCTCTAAACCCATTAATGAGATTTTCCATGCTCTCTAGATCAACTTTCCCTTTTTCCTTATTCCTCTCCGGTAGAGACTTTTTAAAAATATTTTTACCCAACTTCTTATCTCCCTGCTCATTGCACTCTTCTTCCCTTGCTCTTGTACTGTCGTCCGTCTTATCCGCCTTATCACTTTTATCCGTAAACCCTCCCCCCTGTCTGCATTTACAAAAAAGTTGTCTCGATCCTAAGCTACTAGATCTGGACCTATTGAGCCGTTCCCGTTTCGACGGCCTACCTCGGGTCCTCCTGTCAGCTTATCCACCTTCCTTCTCTCCCCACCACAACTTCTCTGGCATAGTAAACTAAACCTCGACATCGTCGGTACTATCTCCGGCATCGCGCTTACCCATCCCTGTTTCGCCAGCCTCCACGAGATCCTCAGGATCGGTGTTGTTGAGACGTATGTCATTTTTGGTCACGCTTCTAGGTTTCACCGCTCATGGCAGTAGAAGTGAGCGAGGCGCCAATGTTGAAATAAATTATAGTACACGTAGATTATGAACCTGAGAGGAATGCAAAAGATAATATTAAGTTGATCGCAAGCGACTATTAGATATGAATTTTGAAATGCATTAATATAAATTTATAGGAATATATTGTACAAGCGCGTGCAAAATATCATAAATCTATATAACACTGTAAGGAAAGAACTGGGAGCTATTTAGAAATGGTTTATTTAAGGTCATAGCTGTAAATATTTTGCTCTTTCGAAACTACGATGGAGATGTAATAAACTTCAAATTCATCTTTTATGATATAAGTTAAGATTAGAAGAACCTTTGCACAAATACTAGAAATTACGGTAGGATTATAAGGCAGATGTTGTAGATAAAACCATAAAGTTGATTAATGTGAGAGGGCCTGTTATACGGGGGTTCAGAAAATCCCAACCTATGCTTTATGACATTTTAGGTTTAAGCTATTTTGAAATTAAATTTAGTGTATAGATTTATTACGGCTCGAAAGGGGTTACAAGGCCCAGTGGCGTTCAGGAAGCTTGAAAGTCTTCCAATCCCAGGTCTTCGAGGCTACGTCGCACTATTGGTCAAATTGCCTTTTTTTGGTTTAAAATCTAATATACCGAGAAAGAATAGAGATAACTCAAATATAAAGTTCATGTTACGTGGATTAAAGGAAAATATGTAAGAATGCCTACATTGCTTATTGTTTTTCTTTTTGCTGAATCTCAAAGGTCACTCATGATGTCGATTCAAATTTTTTTTTAAATTGTAGTAAATGTAATTCAGATTAGGGAAAAAATTACTAGGATACCATCAACCCCTAAATTAGGGGTTGAAATAAGGAGTAAGTGGCTCAAAACCAGAAAATTCGCTGAAAACCATTGTAAAGGGTTTTCGTGGGTGGGCAAAACGATTCTAATAACCATTTCTTCAAAATCCTCAACTGCATGGATGGCCTCTCGCTATCATTCTCCTTTCTAGGTAGATGAGCTTGAAAATTTTAGTAATTTAACTTACAAACTCCACTATCTAAGATATCCATGGGCTCGCATGAACTCTTCCATGCATAAGTTTTCAGAACATGGTCCTGATATTGTGCGGCAGTTTTCCATGCCTATTGCGTTTTATGCGGAAGATGCTCTCGAAAATGTTCACAAAATTCACAGAGAGACAGTTCTTCAATCGCCTTCAACCCACGTTGTCGATACGTATTATATTTTTTTAAAGTTTGTATCGTTGCAACAAAAACTATTGCAATTACTCCGTGACCTTCTAACGCAAAATTTCACGTAGAATCCGAATTTCAACAAGTTAAATGTTCATCTTCCTTTTTTAATGCGTTTTTCTTCCATGATGCGGAGAGGATACGATGCGGATACTTTAAGGATACGCTGTAGCGTATCCGTTTCGTTCATTCGGTCCGCCAGGGATGCCTAACCTACACTCCTGAGCTGTTCTTATATAGATATTTGTAGAGAAAATATACAAGTTGGGCTTCTAATGGGCAAACAAATACAGGAAAAGTAGGAAAAATCGAAAAACCAGTATATAGGAGGGAAGTAGCCTTCAAAATCGTCGGAAAATTGCGTTACGTAATGTATCGAGGTCGAGGACCCTGCTCACGTTGCGAAGTGAACAGTTTTATAATAATGTACTCACTGTGATGGGTTTAATAATCCAAATATTGTCGGTCAACTGGAACTGATTTCGCTGCAGAACTTTTTTTAGATCCGTGAAACTAAAACTCGACAAATTATGAAAACATAGTATCATATAGTCCTCATTAACCGTCGCGACATGGAGTATTGGAGTAGGACGCGGCTTAGCATGAAATGGCGCGAAGTGCGAAAGTGTCGCCACGAGCTATAGTGCCGTAAGCGTTCTGTAACGTCATGCACGGTAGTACTAACCTGAAATTCAGGAATATATACTCCTTTATTTTAGGTAAAGAAAGCCTTACAGGTTATTTTAGGTTACCTTCAGAACTGTATATTTAAATTTAGGAGCATACTTTCCTTTATTTCAGTAGAAAAATGCTTATTTTTTATTTAAGATAATTTAGTGATTTATTTAAGATAGTTTACACACTTAAGTTTAGTTGCTTCCTTAATTCTAGTGAAATCTGAAATTAAATCGAATATAACTTTAAGTATTTATTTTTACTGTGAAGAATCATTGTTAAAATAAGAAAGAGGGCTGCCTCAGAACAAAATTATCATTATAAAAGTTTAATAAATATTACTTGATTAGCAATAGAAAATTACTAGTTATAAACAATTATCTTCTAAATAACACTTTTATGATAATAAGGTCTTTAAAGCGTCTTCGTCGAATATATAATGCAGAAATGGTTGTCGAAATGATATTCAGCCCCCCGCGAAAACCATTTGCAATTCTATTCTGCGATATTTCGCGTTTTTAGATTCTCGCTGTCTATTTCCACCACTAAAAAGGAGAATAATAGCGAGAGACCATCCATACAGTTAAAGATTTTAAAGAAATGATTATTTGAATGGTTTTTACCACCCACGAAAACCCTTTACGATGGTTTTCAACGAATTTTCGTATTTTTAGCTACTTACCCCCTAATTCGACCCCTAATTTAGGGGTTGATGTTATCCTAATAATTTTTTCCATAATCTGCATTACATCTACTACAATTACAAAAAATTGTATCGATATCGTGAGTTCCCTTTGAGATTCAGCAAAAAGAGAAGCAAAAGGTCATCGATTTTTTAAACATGCTGAACTTCACCCTTTACTTCAACCCCTACAACAAGCAATGTAGGCATTCTTACATATTTTCCTTTAATCCACGTAACATGAAGTTTATTTTTTTTAATTTTGTTGAGGTATCTCTATTCTTTCTCGTTATATTAGATTTTTAAAAAGAAAAATGCAATTTGACCTATGGTGCGTCGTCGAGACCCCCAGCAAAGAAGATATCATACTCCACGTGGAGTGAAGCGCGCGCATCTTTCCCCACGTCCACCCTGGTCACTCGGGCGCGATTGGCCACTACGTTCGATAAACATAAATGGGGGGGGGGTGCAAAGGTGGGAGCTAGAGACCGCGTGATTCTCGGTTCAACGACAATCGGCAGATCAGATTTGCCTCGACCTCGGTCTTGAATACGTATTTTGAACCCGTTCCACGCCAATAATATTTCTATGAATACTCTGACTGTGCAATTCTTATATTAGTTAGTTAAAAATATATACTACCTTTTTTTGCAAATCAGTGTTGAATTTTCTTCTTATAACATATCCAACCAATTTTTACAGAGATCTAATTATAAAACAGTTTCCCACGGCTTTCAAATTTGCCGCAAAAAAAACTATGAGTTGCACTTCAGTGCTTAATTAGCAGAACCCTCTTGGACTAGAGGAGCTCTGTCGTATCGATCAGCTTCGTACGTAACATTGTTATAACACGCGGAGTTTAATTTGGCGCGAAAGTATTTAAAAATTTAAATGTCCGTGAAATTATTATTCGATTTTAAATTATTAAAATTGATTTAATTCAATTTATCAAAGAAGAAATCTATCATCTAAAAAGTCGCGTTGGTCCGTTTCGCAATTAAGGGTTTCAAAACCCAACCCTTCGATGAGTTTTCCGCTCTTAGTACTGAAAATGGCAATTAAGGTAAAAAATATCAAAATGAACCAAAACTATTGATTTAGTATAAGGAAAATTAGAAAAATAAATTTATTCTGTTAATTACAATGTACAATTTTACAAACGAAAAATAAAACGGACGCGTCCGAGTCTAAGTTCAGATCTCTAGAGTCTAAACCCTCGCAATCGTCGTTGGGAGGTTCGGTGCCGTCGCAGCGCGCCTTAGCTCCCCACTCTTTCATGCTTTCTCTCTATTACAAATTAACTTTGCTCTCTATCTTGCTCAACATATCCCTACTCTAATTATGATTAATTCCTTTGCCGATATCGTAATACGTCTTCGCATGTGAAGAATGTTCGTGACTTCATAAGTTCACACTTCACCGGACTTAACGATAAAGTCCAGGCACGCAAATTGTTTATATTACAGTTTCGTAGAACCAACTACCGGGAGGTTTTAACCGTCTAAACGAAAGACAAAACAGCTCTCTACTCGGTCCAGATTAACGACTTTGTGTCACCAATCTGATAACAAATATCAAATTTGTATTTCCTGCTGTCAAAGTGTTCCATGTCTAAAGTATCATAATCATAATTTGGTTATTGCAAATATATACTCTACTTAAGCATTACATGACTAATCTCGTATATACATTTATTCCAGCAAAATCTAATCTCACAAGAATTTATTATCGCTTATTAAACATTTCTCATGCCAATTTGCCCTGAAACGTTGCTTGCCAATCTTTTTACTTTTCGCTCAAATATTTTAAATCGAAACCGCGCATTTTACAGAAGCGATGGTGCTATTACTAGCGGATGGAATGCAAATTTATGTGCTCGTTAGACTCCCCTTTTTAATACAAAGGCACTTTCATAAAGTGTCTTCTTCAATTAACTTGCAAAATTAGGATTTTAAATTTTGTTTGCATCTTCCAGTGATTTATTTGTTCCTTCTGAATCAACCTTTAGTGTTGCAATTGGCTGCATTGGAAATCTGCCATCAGGAAGGTAAGTTTAGCTATTGTTACTTTGTCTACTACTTTTAATTCTAGGTTCATGATACTTGCAAAACAAACATGACGGCCATGCGTGTCAACTGTCATAATATTCGTATATACATGTAATTATTTCAAAATCAAAAATGCAATTAATCCGAAAATTCATTTTTTCAAAGTTCTTTAATGCTATGATCTCGATAAATATTTTCAATAAAATGTCAGTTAAAGTTTTAAAATTCATTTATTATATTTTAATGTCTACATTTTAAGTTTTACTGCATAAAAAATCCTGCTGTTTACTATTCGTATCTAATCCTACAACCAATTAATATGAATGAATATGTAACAAGGTTTCATTTTATTTAAAAGTAGAAATGTGAGATGTATCTTTTAAAATTATTAGTGGCGCGAAAACTTCTCCCTAATTTAAGAGTTTCCAAAAATTATTAAAACTTCAACTATTTACTTCCGATTTGAATTTCCTATTACTTTTCTGTTTTATTTAAGTTTTACCAATTTTTTCATGGATTGGAAAATCAAATTAATATTTTGAAATCAAGCATAATATTTCCTAGGACCATTTTCAAACTTTTGAAACGACAGTTTCATATTATAAGCATGTTTAGCATGAGAGAACGCGTGTCTCGGATTTGTTCACGAAACTCGTAACTCGTCACTTCTCCCTCCGTTAAGCACTTACAATTTATGGCGTTACGTTACGCCTAGGCCTCTCATAGCGATAAAGTTTTTTTCTTACAGATTTCTTCCTCTTGGTTTGGAGACATCCTTCAAATAATATTTTAAACCTAAAACACTTCAACCAGTTTTTGTTAGTTTTCTAGCTTAACCGAATTGTAAATCCGAAATGATTAAATGTTTTAATTTTTTTTAATTCTCCTCGTTAGTTTCCTTATTGCTTCAGATATTTTTTGATAACTTTATCTATTTCTAGATTAAAGTATAAAGATTCTTTTCTTGATTAAATTAAAAAAATGTTCACCTCACTCGAAATTCTAATTCCAAAACAACTCCATATGCGTTATAACTTAGTCGTCTTAATATTCAAAAATGTTGTTATAAATTCGGTATTATCATAAATAATATTCTTGTCTAAATTACTATATCTGTAATATAGTAATATTTAAAAATTATATTTTGCATTCAGTTTCGTTCCCATCCTCCTCCTAATTTGAATTGAAATTCATAATTTCAGTTCGCCCTTGGGTGTCCCAAACAGGGAAGAAGATCCGCCGGCGAAAGGAGTCAACGACCCCCCTCCCCCACATGGCCCAGAATTGCGCCATTGTTAGCTACTTGCATCTCCGCTCCCCCCGTCTACAACACCCATTCTGTTTCTACGATTTTATTTAGAAGTTCGTCTACTAATTGAATATATGTCATAGGTACGCTTTCATCTGCGAATTCTGATGGAAACCTGACCTTTCTTCCGAAAACCATCTCGTGTGGAGTCACGCCCGTGGACTCGTGAACCGCGGTGTTAAATAAAAAATAGCTAATGGCAACCACTGATCCCAGTTACTACGCTCATCATAGTTTCTCAGGGATTCTCCAAATGTATGATGACTTCTTTCTAGCGAGCCTAAAGACTGTGGATGATATGCACTAGACCTGAATTGACGAATTTTAAATATTTTAGCGATGTTTTTTTCACAATATTACTCATGAATTGTGATCCCTGATCTGTCAGAATTTTTTCGGGACAACCAAAGACACAAATCAGATTCTCAGCGAGTGCTGCTGCAATATGAGGTGAATCTATTTTTGAAAGTGGAATAGCACTTGAATATTTGCTCAAATTATCTTGCCATGAAAATATGTACTGATTATCGGACTCCGTGATAGGTAAAGGACACACTAAATCAATTTGTACTTTTTCAAACGTTCTAATCGGGGTATCTGTTATTCGCATCGGCATTTTAGTATTAATTCTAGTTCATTTCCTTTTCTGGCAAATTTCGTACGTTTTAACATAATTTCTGACTTCATCTCTCATGCCGTTCCAATAAAAACGTTCTCGGATGCTTTCTAATGTTTTCGTTTCACCTTTATGTCCGCCGACCGTAGAGTCGTGACATTCCCGGATTATATCAGGACGCTTTTCTACCTCAGGAATTTCAACCTCGCCTGTGCATACTGTTATCTGAAAACCACCTTTACCAAAATGAGTTCTAAATATTTTTTCTATTACGGCCCATTGCAATTTATTGAATCCATTTCCCTCACGAGATATACTGAAACTTTTATGTTTTGTCGATTCAAGGGCTTCTCTTAATGTGTTCACCGCGCTTTCTATGTTTTTTGCAAAAACTTTTGAATGGAATTTTTCTTTTATGTATAAATTATAAATCATACGTCCAGCATGAGAATAAGATGTAACATAACCTATTTGCGGTTCTGGATCTTTTAGGTACGAGGGATTGATAATCGAATTAGCTACAAGCTCACGAACTAGGGGTGTAGTGAGCGTCCCGTCACACGAAACCAAATTAAGAATGTAGTCATCTCTCATCCACACCTTATCTCTACTTAGCTGGAACAATGGAGTAAGTACTACATTCCCTTGCTTTGAACATGCATGCGAAATCTGACTTGTCTCTAAATAAACAGTTTTATCTAATTCTTTTCTCTTTTCGGGTATTTTGTCTGTGTCATCATTTACACGCATACTTGCTAAAACGTCTCCCCAATTGAGACCATCTCCCCCAGAGACTCATCGCCGAGACCGTGCCTCCTACATTGAGACCACCCCTCCGAGAAGCAAGGGCTCCCAGCCCCTGTCTCCTGAGACCTAATCCGGGGAGCGTGCCTCTTCTAATGAGACCACCTCCCCAGATTTTTCGAGACGATCACTACGCATTCTCCCAGAACTTCGCCGGCACTTTTTCCTGACTCACATGGCCTTTCATCAAGTTCTGTGGATTCACACACTTCCGCGTGGCCAGCTGGTCCACCAAATACCCTTTTATTGGGAAGGAGAGTTTCCACCAGAGGAAACTTAGTCCCAGGAGACCGTGCCTCCTCCATTGAGACCACCTCTCCCGGTGAGCGTCCCTCCACAATTGAGGCCACCTCCCCCAGAGACAAATCTCGGAGACCGTGCCTCCCACATGGAGACCACGCCTCCAAGAAGAGGGAACAATGACGCAAAATGTCTCCTTTCCCCGTCCCTGTTATAACACCCATAATTTGCACACGCTTTCCTCAATGGATGCCGGACGCCCGTACCGTCACACTACCAGGAAGGGGAGGGGAGATCCGCGTGTCAGCCTCGCCGCAACCCGATACCGGTGTACTCTCGTGGCCATCGAGTGACCCAGCTACAGGCAACAAACGACGGACTGACCCACGTCCCTCTGAAACACTTGCACATGTTTCTGTCACCTCCACACCTTGGCGCGCTCCCCATCGACCGGAACTGGGCTTGGGTATAGAGCTTAGCGCCTTGGAATGGTCTACTGTCTCATAACAAATCTCAGTGTCCGTAGCGTTCTCGTCTATTGTCTCTGTATGGATATTACAGAATGATTCAACAAAATCCATATCGTCACTATCCATTTCACATGTGCTTACAAAAACTCTCTCTATCGGGTTCTCACGATAAAGCACTTTGCTTCCTACGAAGCAGTTTACGGACACATTGTCCTCCATAGCAATTTCATCACTGTCCTCATCACCTATGTCATTTCCGTCATTTACATTATTTCCCATTTCCATCTCTACTGGATTACGTGAAAGCGCATCCGCGTTAGCATTGACCCTACCAGGCTTATATACTATCTTATACTTGTACCCTTGCAACTTTATCTTCCAACGAGTTAATCGGATCCCATTGTGGGATCTTTTAATTCATCAAGCCAAACCAACGCTTTATGGTCGGTGACCAAAGTACATTTTTGACCATACACACACGGTCTAAAATGCTTAACTGCAAAAATAATAGCTAAAAGCTCCTCTTCAGTGGTCGTATAATTTATTTCAGCTTCAGACATTGTACGCGACGCATATAAAATTCGCAAAACTTTCCCAATTTCTCCTTGCCTAAGAATGGCTCCAATGGCATAATCGGATGCGTTTGTAGTAATTATAAAAGGTTTTGAAAAATCGGGATACTGTAACAGAGGTTTAGTACAAAGAATATTTTTTAATTTCTCGAAAGCTTGCTCAGCTACCTCGGACCAAACAAACGGACTATCTTTCTTTAGTAATAAAGTTAATGGTTTCGCAATTGTGGCAAAATTAATTATGAAACGACGGTAATAACCGGCTAGTCCCAAGAATTGTTTAATATTCTTGCGACCCTTCGGACGAGGAAAGTTACTTACGGCCTCAACTTTTTTCGGATCTGGTTTAACCCCTTCTTTAGAAATCACATGACCCAAGTAACCGATTTCTTTGCACAAAAACTTGCATTTATCTGGCCGTAAAATAAGTCCCGTTTTTTCAAACGACCCAGTAATTTCGTTAATTTTTGATTATGTTCTTCTATTTCCACATAACAATCGTGCGACGCACATTACTCTCACGTAGTGCAGGTAACGCCATGGGACTCATAATATACGCATATCGCCTTCACCCTGTCGAATTTAGTGACGGTTAAATGAGTGCATGCACAATGTGTCTCATATCGCGATCACAAGTGCGAGTCGCATTTGTGCATATTAAATAGACAAACTCCATTGGGCACGAAACCATGAATGTCCCAAGGATATCCTTGACAGTCCAAACTACGTCTCCAAGATGTTTAATATCGTAAAGATGTCATATAAAAACGTCTTGAAGGCATATAACGATCTCCAGACATCTTTCGTACTTTTATCACCTTATAGGTACGTACAATTTCAAATTTAATATTAAATCTCTTAAACCTTATTACATTATAATTAATTACCTCTGTTATGATATTTTAAATAATAACAAAGTCAAAAATGAAAAATATATATTTGAATCGCGCGCCATTTCATTTTCCCTCTCTTTCCATCTTTGCGGTATCTTTTCTGTTTTTCTGACAAGGAAAAAGTGATTGCGTGCTTGCAGTTTTAAAATCGGAGATATATAATATTCTTTAGCAAAATTGTAAGGTATTCTTTCATTAATTAAAGTATTTACTTTAAGTGACTTATTATTGAATTTCTGCAATAAAAAATGCATATATTTCCCCAATTTTTCCTGTTTTCAATTCTACGAATTTTCAGGTTGTTCTGTTGCATGTCGAAAAAAGTTGTTTTGCCATTGTGCGATTCACTTTCTATATTTTAAAATGCCTCTAATTATTTTTCTATATATTTCCAGTGTTTGTATTGTATACATTTTGTATTTAGCATAATGACAAAACAAAAATAGTGTTCTTTTAGAGTGAGGTTTGTTCAAGAAACGACAACCCCATTATCCCAATTAAAAAATCTTCTGTCAGGAATCCTTTAAGCTTTATTATGTTTATATATTCAGCTTATAATAAACGTTATTTAGTACGAAAGCATTATTTTATTTATTTAAAATATTTGAATAAATATTTAGAACATTATTTTAGTACGCTTCTTGAAGTCGCACGAAAGTCTCATTTCACTCTCACGCGTGCATCAACTATCATCCGTGCGAGCGATATGCGTCGCATATGATGACACATATGTCTGCATCAATGACTTCACACGTGCGGAATAAATCCACACGCGCGCGAGTAATATGCCTAGAATATGAGACTATAATTGTTATCTGGGTTATTTTTGCATAAATTACAATGTCGTCCATATAGACAAACATTTCAACCCCTTGAAGCATTGATAAAACAAGATCCATCATTCGTTGGAACGTGGCGGAAGCTGATTTAAGCCCAAAAGACATTCGCTTAAATCCGTGATATTTGGGAGAGCGTAGGCATCCCCTACGGTTTTTTCATTAAGGGCGGGATAGTCTATCACCATTCGCCATCTCTTGTTTCCCTGTGAATCTGCTTTTTGTGGAACTACCCAAACTGGTGAATTATACGCTGATTTTGAAGGCGATATCGCACCATGACTTTTTAGATTTTTTGTTTCTTTATCTATTACCTCTTTGTGTACTGCTGGATACCTGTAGTTACCCTTATTTACCGGAACATCATCTACAGTATTAATCTGGTATTGAATAACATTTGTGCATCCCAATTTATCCCCTTTCAAGAAAAATTGATAAAGAAATTTAGATACAGTTTTCTAAATACTTTCCTTCTCTTCCTTGTTTAAATTTCCCAAATAAAGTTCCTTTTCTAATTCTTCCATTCGGTTTGACGGATTAATTTCTGAATTATTTTTGATATTGCCTTCCTTCTCAGATCCCGAAATAATTTAAGCGATTTCAAATTTTTCTAAAGTCACGGGTGAAACTGAAAGTTCTACGTCCCTGGTATTAGTGGTAACGCAATAAAAACGAGTACTTCCATCCTTTACGGTCGCTAAAGACTCTCCCAAATACACGCCCGGACCCGTCGGTATTAAAGGCAAATACCTAATTTATGCTTTATTGTTTTTGTTGACAGATCAATTACTGAATCAGCTAGGAAAGGCATTCCCAACATACCATCGCAACTCACAGGAAAATTGTTTGGCACTATTCGGAATGGACAAAAAACCCCTTTAATATCTATATATACTTCCCCAGAAGTTTTCAAGCCCTGGGGCGTAGCATCATCACAGCTCCTGTATCTACTACAAAAGTGCCCTTTCCATTTTTAATATTTTTGCTATTTAAATCAACGCTTGGTGAGGATGCCTTCCCAGTAATATTGAACTTTAACACTAACCGTCGGATCGATGCTGCATTTTGATCAAGCTCGCCGTCGCACCATTCAGACGAACATACTTCTCGTTTAAATTATCCTTTTTATTTTCCCGATTTGCAGCTACCATATTTAAACGTTTAAAACATTTCTCATATGAGCGACCTGATTTTTTGCAGTACTTACAATTTAAGTTATTTTTATTACAACTATGCTTTTCTTTTTCAGGACAATCTCGATCAAAGTGATCTGTTTTTCTACAAATAAAACATTCAGGCGAATTTTTCGGTGGATATTTGCAATCGCGAGAGAAATGCCCACTCTGGTTGCAATTAAAACAACGCTTTCCGTCAAAACTCACTGTGCGCACACATCCTCGTGCCAAATGTCCCGGTTCTCCACATTTATGACATGAAATTACAAACGGTATCGAACTTTCACCTTTGCTCAATTCTTTACTACTACCTTCACCCCGAGCTCCGCCTCTGCCTCTGCCGCGACCTGCCTCACATTCCCTAGTTCGAGCGTCACTGTAATATGGGCGAAAACGACCGCGCATATTGCTATTATAATATCCCTTATTCTTCACCGCTTCATCGAAGTTTTCATTCTGATCTCCTTTCTTTTCAACTCCCTTTCTGTCTAATCCACCCTCAAATTCTACTTCCCATTCTGCTTATTTTACTATATTTATTACTTCTTGTAACGTTCCTGGTCTTCCTACTCTTACCCTCCATACTAAATCATGTTTTAAACCCATTATAAAATTTTCAGATTCCGTATCGGGGGCCGATTTTATCATATAAGGTGCAGCTTCGGGATCATTTTCATCTTCGATCAATTCAGTCACGCTCGTAAGTACCTTACTAACTCTCAATCCGTATTGCAATACAGTTTCTCCCTCATGTTGTGCTACCGTAGCGAGAGCCATGTTTAATTGGCTCAAAGTTCGGTGCTCTGTAAATGTATTTTTAAGATGTTTAAGCAAATCCTCTAAGCTGTAAAGGTCGCGGTCCTGTAATGAATCAAACGCGTTCCCTACTACTCGAGAACGAACCATCAGAAATAAATAATGTCGATCTTTTGACGCAATTGAGTCCCGTGCCAACAAACAATTGCTAAAAAAAATGCCCACTGGCATGTTTTCTCCATCAAAACTCTAAGGGAGAAATTCAAGAGCAGCCTTGAATGGGATCGGATTTTCAGGCTGCTTTTGAGGGGGTGCAAACATCCCTGAGCTACCACTTGATGAGCCACCGCCGTCAGAGCTAGAAGAGCGTGGGGCGCCAGATCGTACAGGCGAGCGATAAATTGAAACAGGTCTGTTATCGATTCTATCAGTTGCAATCTCTCGTCCTGCTCTTACTTCTATCCTACCTTCGTTATCCTCCCTTCCGAGGTCAAAATCCTCAATAGAATTTCGTTCAGTTTCTTCTTCAAAATCTAAATCAAAATTAGTTCTGTTTTCTCGACCGGGCCGCGAGCGGTTCCAGTTCCACGGCTACCGACCAACCTATACCTGTTAGTGGCCCTTCTCTGGTTGCTACGACCCGAACTTGGACCGGCCTGTACCTTCGCGACGTTTGCATCGCTCGCCTTTCTCGTAGTGAGAACGCCGCGTGCTCCACGGCCACCCATCCCTGCTCTGCTTTTCCCACTTCGCGTACGCATTTTGAATTTTTTTTGTTTAGAATTTTATTTTCACAAAAAATTGCGACAATCGATCTAAGCTACAAATTTTTGTTTCCAAAAATAATTAAATTAACAATTCGCAATATTTTTTTTAAATCAAGTTTACGAACATAAAAATCCTACCCGAGATTGGCTCGCAACAAGACAGAAAAATATTTTGGCAAATCGACTTACTACTTGATGATTTTTTTTGTATTCCAGAATTCCCAGATCCTTTTTTACAGGAATCCTCCGCCAGGGATGAAGTATCTTCAGGTACTACAACTCCTCGAGCCTCCAGGTTTAAAAAACCGCCCAAAAAACCTTCTGAGGAGGAACCGTGGCTTTTCTCTGCTCCTTCTCTGTCCTCTTCTTCCGATTTCAATCCAGGCCTTCGCTCGTCTTCTCCACGGCCTTTCCTATCCTCTTCCGCTTTTTAACCTTTTTCTTGACGACACAGTGGTAGGTGGGTTTATGAACAGGAAGTAGAGGCCTTCTTCTTTTTCTCCGGTCCTTCGTCCTTGGATTGTCCTTCACAAACACAAATGTACTGGCCAAAAAATATCAAAAAAAATATTCAAAAAATATCCTGTAACACGCGGAGTTTTATTTGGCGCGAAAGTGTTTAAAAATTTAAATGTCCGTGAAATTATTATTCGATTTTAAATTATTAAAATTGATTGAATTAAATGTATCAAAGAAGAAATCTATCCTCTAAAAAGTCGCCTTGGCCCGTTTCGCAATTAAGGGTTTCAAAACCCAACCCTTCGATGAGTTTTCCTCTCTCAGTACTGAAAATGGTAATTAAGTTAAAAAATAACAAAATGAATAAAAACTATTGATTTAGTATAAGGAAAATTAGAAAGATAAATTTATTCTGTTAATTCCGATGTACAATTTTACAAACGAAAAATAAAACGGACGCGTCCGAGTCTAAGTTCAGATCTCTAGAGTCTAAACCCTCGCGACTTCGTCGTTGGGAGGTTCGGTGCCGTCACAGCGGTCCTTAGCTCCCCACTCTTTCATGCTTTCTCTCTCTTACAAATAAACTTTGCTCTCTATCTTGCTCTATATGTCCCTACTCTAATTATGACTAATTCCTTTGCTCTCTACTTGGTCCAGATTAACGACTTTGTGTCGCCAATTTGATAACAAAAATCAAATTTGTATTTCCTGCTGTCAAAGTGTTCTATGTCTAAAGTATCATAATCATAATTTTGTTATTTTAAATATATACTCTACTTAAGCATCACATGACTAATCTCGTATATACATTTATTTCAGCAAAATATAATCTCACAAGAATTTATTATCGCTTATTAAACATTTCTCATGCCGATTTGACCTGAAACGTTGCTTGCCAATCTTTTTGCTTTTCGCTCGAATATTTTCAATCGAAACCGCACATTTTACAGAAGCGATGGTGCTGTTCCTAGAGGATGGAATGCAAATTTATGCGCTTGTTACAATTTTCTACCCGCTGCTGCCCTCTGCATGACCCCAGTGGGACTCTCATTACATACATGCTGGCCTACCTTACCGATCTGTTGACCCTTATTTTCCCTCTCACTTTTCCCGTCCTCGGCAACTAACCTCCAAATTAGCACTTTAAACTTTCCTCCTACCCTTCTCTACCTAACAAAACACCCCCCCCCCCCCACTCCCACACACACAACCCCTTCACCTTTGACGTACTTTACCATCTGGAACCGGGAACGGAAGCCCACTTGTTTTGTTTCTACGAATTTTTAACTGAATAATTGAATTTTGTATACTATGAATATCAATTTTAACCAAAAATGTAATAGTTTCATTTTCATTTAACCCTGGTCCCCTACCCTTCACCTTAATGACACATTCAGTACCCCTCGGTTATGTACAACCCAGTGTCCTGAAAATGGCATTGCCGTTTAAAAAACCTCCATTTTGGGCTTGAAATTAATAACACTGAATCTTTTAAGTATAAAAACATAAATTTTAATTTTTGAAATGGTTACAAAAGAAATATGTAGGTAGGAGTATGAAATAAAAGAAAACAATGCATGAAGCATTGTTAGGGTTACCAGACGTCCGTATTTAGACGAACATGTCCGTATTTTCAAGGCTTGTCCGTATCGCCCGTATTTTTTTCGAAATATCCGTATTTTTCATTAAATAATTCAATAAGATAAATAAATTGAGAAATTAAAGAAATTACGTAGAGTGACGAGTAGCGGAGTATAAGCTTGTGTTGTGACCATCAGAGGGCACTGTGAGAAGTATACTTTTGTCTCTTTCAAGTCCCTGGCAAACTCTGGCCACCCCTGGCACACTTTTTTATAACGCTTTATGCTGTACGATGCCTAATGTTCTCGACCAATCACGTTTTTTTCACGATTGGAAAAGGAGGCCTGTGATTAGTCGAGAACCTTATGCTTCGTTCATAAAGCGTCATATGCACAAGTGTGTGCCAGGCCTTACGATGCAACGCATTCATGGGATGCCCCTAAATATATGTGTCCGTCCGCGAAGAAAGGGACCTAATGCGGAAAAAATCGATTTTCATTTTCTTACACCAATCGGTAGTGACTGAGTTACTCTTTTATTTCCAATAATCAGAAATTGTTTAAGTTGATTACTTTTTTTGTTATTAAGCTACAAACATAGGCATGGTAAGCGTACGCGGAGACTGAACGACGGGCCTATGAAAGCCAGCCCCACCACTTACCACATAGCTGTACGCGACATGTCCGTGAGCTACACTGGCTCGTGCCTAAAAGTGTATTGATGAGTGGAGGGGGTGCTTTTCGCAGACGCATCCCCACTACTCAAATGCTGGCTTGCGGACTCTACTACGATCGCCCGTCCTGTAAAATTCAGCTTTGACGCATTAGGTCCCTTTCTTCGCGGACGGTCACATATATATGTATAATATATCTTGTGTCTGCTTGTGTCGTTTTTATTATGAGAGCCTGTCATTTACGTAAATTAGTCGATTCAAAATATAAATAGTTGGAAGTTTTTGGAAATTATTGACACTGTACTGAAGACATTACGCGAAAGATTTGAAAATAGATTTTTGTCCTTAAATGTCGCAAGTGCCCTTTCCAAGCTCAGAAATGAAAGTCAAGACAAAGAGTGCGATAATTTTGAAGAGCAAGTTTCGAATGCATACAAAAAAGCAGAAGAGTATATAGAAAAGTGGACGAAGTCGCTTTCAGAATTACGCATTTTCAAATGGCTGAATTTTGAAGCACAGAAAAAAGGAGAATATTCATTTGTCGAAGAAAGTGTAATTTATTTACAGACAAAAAAAAGTAATTCTCGATGATTCAAAACTACACGACCAAATAATTCATCTCAATGAGTTTTTAAAAGAAAAACCAGATGATTTTTTTAAGCAGTCGAGCAATTCCAAAATTTGCGCTTTTTACAGACAATAACATTACGACTTTCACAGAGGTATTGAAAATCGCTCAATTTTTCGTCAGCATTCCTGTTCATAATGCGAATTGTTAACGCATTTTTTCATTGATGGGTGCTCAGTGGTCTAAAGACGGCAATTTGTTGGAGGTATGTACTATACGCGATATTCTAAGAGTTCAATTTAAATTAGTCCGGCTACTGGAAAAGCTAGTCAAAGCTGAGTCCATTATTTTTTCTGGTATTTGAAATTAAATCCAAAATTTGGACAGCTTACACATTAATAAATTGAGTATTAAATTTTCATACTGATCAATATGAATAAAATATTTTTATTCAACAACAAAATGTAAATTTAAATGCTCATTTGACTTGATTCGAGTCAAGGTAATTTTTTCACGCTCAGCAGTTAGCAGCGTCATAGCATGTCGAGTACGTAAACATAGCCTCAATAAACCGGCAAAACATTTATAATGAAGAGCGGCATCATGTCTCCGCGAGATAAAAAGGGACAAATAATTAAGAAATCGAAAGCCAATCGGCGAGAAAAGGTGCGTGAGGTTATAAAAAGAATAAATAACCAAAATAAAAGCGAATCGTTGTGCTGCCAACCTTAGTCAACGCCTCACCGTTCTCGTCATTTATCACGTCTGAATGTTTTGCTAAAATTAACCTCATATACCCTGGAAGCAAGTACAAATGAGCAGTAATTCATATTTCACACTATATTTTCTGTCTCCGAAACAGTTTTCCTGACGATTTTCAACGTATTTTAAAGCCGAAATTAACCATTTTTAGAGCCCGCGAAAGGCCTCTACATATGATCCCATGTTTTATGACACGACTTTCAACAGTGTTAATTCAAATTGTAACCTGGAAAGGGACCCTAAAAAAGGCATTATGCGAAAGAGGACATATTTCTCTGTAAGAAAAAACTAATCATTATGACGTTTCAACGTGACCGGTCCAATAGCCGGACTGCTTCAACTTGAAACAATTTTCGTGTTCGGATTTTACGAAATATCTACAGCGCACGGAAAATAATTACCTATTGAGAAAAGTCGGGTCTTCGGAAAAATACAAGCGTAATTAATAAGTTACTGAGAATAGACTGAATAGGAGGACATAATATATAATACTTATAAGTTATAAAGTTCTAATAGATATTCTGCAATTTGCAATTTTGAATTTTCTTGTTTTAAAAGAACACTAATGGCAAAGTGCAATTAAATTTATTTTAAATACCAATTATGTATTGATTATTCATTATTAGACATATGGTAAAATTTAAGTCGTAACCTCCTCTCTCACGGTCGTGAGATTTGGTTACAATCTGCGACGAATTCAATAAGATGATCTGGTAAAAGTCTCGTGCACCCTGAGGACACGGAGCGACTCAAGGACGACCGCCTTCTGCATTTTCCCCGCAAGTGTCTTAGCATTTTCCTGACACGCAGGGATGCTTTTCAGGCTATTAACCAGTGAAACCTTGGCACCTCCAAGAGCACCGATGATTAAGACGATTAACTTAACGGAATATTCCGGGTACAGCCATCGCAACTCCCTTATAAGTTCTTTATACCTCTCTTTCTTTTCATTCTCCTTGGCTATGATATTTTTGTCAGCTGGTGCCGAAAATTCGAGAACGAACTTGCTCGATGAGCAGGTTCTCCCGATATCCTGCTACGCCTTTTTTTGAGCCACGTTGTTCGTACATCTCTCGCCACACAGGTTCAATTATCCGAATAACCCTATCATTTAGGATAGCTGTAAAGATCTTATACAGTCTGTTCAGACAAGTTATTGGCCTGTAATTTTTAGGGTCAGCTAAGTTGCCTGTCTTCGGCAGGAGCACTGTGCGCCCTTCTACCAACCACTCCGGAATAAGCTCTTCCGACCTTAAATATGAGGTGAAAATGCGGGCCAGATGCTGGTGGGTTGAAGGAAACTTCTTCCACCAGAAGGTCTTGATACTATCTGGTCCCGGAG
>CAKNWT010272770.1:0-10353 GCA_932066315.1 Andricus coriarius
TTAATCCATGTGAACTAACCGGATGTTGGTGAGATTTAAGACACAGTTGCTCTTAATATAATTCATATAAAAAAATTAAAATATTGCTTATATCATTCACATCACATAAGAAATTATATTTCTCTATAAACACAGCGCACGTGTTCAACCGCGATGAAAACACGGTAGACGCTAGGTTCGTAGGTAGGCGTGGCCTAATATCTCTTGAGCACGAAGGAATAGTAAGGAGTGGTATCCCTGTAAGAGGGGAGTGTGACGAACAACGTCCAAGAATTCCTTAATGCTTGCCACGGCTGAAAACTTCGTGTCGAAATCACGCACATGCGCACTGGTGGTTGCCATGACAACGATGTCAACACGCGTCGAAAGTTTTGAACTTGTATTTTGAAAATTTCTTCACTGAAATTAACTTTATTCCTTACTTACGTAATCCATAAATCATTATAATAATTTTATTGTAGTACTTACACTTTCTAGATCCTTTTCATATTTTAGATGCCATTTTCCTTCTCGTTTTTAATTCAGGAACGTGATATACACCCAACAAAATAAAAACACAAACGAACATAACCTACGTATGCATCGAGATGTCAAAATATAACACAGGGGAGTGGGTAAAACACGTGACTGCGAAAACAACTCTGCGCATGTGCGCGGCACGGACACGAAATTTTCAGCCGTGGCAAACATTAACGAATTCTTGGACGTCGCTCGTCCCACCTCTGCTCACCAAACACATAGGGTGATACCACTCCTTACTATTCCTTCGTGTTCTTGAGTAAGAGTCCTCAAGCCCAAAAAGCATGTTTCTTACAACCGTAGCAAGGCGAAGTTCTTACTATTCTCGTAAGGCACAACTGCTATAAAAGCATGAAATTTTGTACTTTTTAAGCATGAAGGGATCCTTGCTTAAAATATTAGAATTTTGTACTAGGATAGCAAAGAATGAAGCCTGCTATAATAGTGTGAGTAGTACTCTTACTATTATAGGTTGATTTTTTTCTCCGTGTGAATTGAAATTAACAATCTGATCGACATCAACAGCCGAGTGAAGGTTGTGGCGAGGGCACGTAAACGAAAATTTTAAGTATGCGAAAGGCATTGTAACACTGATAAAAAGCACGTATTTTACTGCACACAACCAAACAACACCTCGCCGCAAGAAAAAAAAAAAGCTTTGGAGGATCGACTTCAATCGATGTTCGAGCGGAACCTCCATGATCAATCTGTCGCGAAATTTCTAGATTCGCCATATTAGGTATTTCAGGTTCGGTGGGAGAAATCCAAGATGACTGCACGCCGAGGGCCAAACAATCATATCAATTGCATGGGACCAAACTTTGTTTTTTTAATAACTTATAAAAATAGTATATTGTGCAATAAGGGAGCAAACAGAGTGATTTTAACGAGCGTGAAGTATGCTGCCCTCGCTTTGCTCGGGCAATAAACTTCACACTCGTCAAAATCTATTTGCTTGCGTGTTGCACACGATACTTTTTCGAATATCTGTAATTTAAAAGATGGTAAAAACCATTTTTTTCCAAGACGAAAGAAAAAATTAAGTTTCTTCCCATTTAATTTGTATTATTATTTGGCCCTCGGCGTGCAGACATTTCGGCAGTTGACATTACAAGATGAAATGCCTAATCCGCGTAGAACTCAACCAGATCCGAGCGGGGCAGCACATGCATGCTTATCCTGCTATGCACTTTTTAACTGAATTGTTAAATTTTCAAATAAAAACGATCAATGTTCAACAAAAAATAGGATAATTAAATTTTCAGTTAACAAGGTGAATTTACAACAAACGAATTTTCAACAAAATAGTTAAATCTTCAATCAGAGAGATAGTTCTTCAAATAATAAGATAAAAGTTTAAGGAAGAAGTACAACCGAAGAATTGAATTTCCAATCTACAAGATTAATTTACGACCAAAAAATAAGAACGTTTGCAATAAAATACGTAAATTTTGAACCAAATTGTAAAATTTTTAACTAAAATCAATAAATTTTCAACCAAAAATAGAATAGTTATCTTTTCAATCATTGACAAATAAAATTAATGTTTAACAAAGTAGTTTAACTTTGTTAAACTACTTGTTGAACTAAAAACGATTTAACTTTTGACCAAATAGTGGAATATTTAACCAAAAGAGATGAATTCTAAACCAGAAATATAATAGTAGACTTTCAAATGGAAATTAATTGCCTGAAAAAAAGTTGGATTTTCTTATTCGGTTCTATAGATTCAGTTCGCATTTAAGAGAAAAATCGAGGAAAAGGGAAAGTTTCTTGAAAACGGGGAGAAAATAAGGAATTCTCTAAAAAAAGGAAAAATAGAATTATAGGGCAAGGAGTGTGAAGACTATAATTATGTAGGGTAAGTGTCCCAATTATTGCGGTGTCATGGCTTAACCTCACTTCAATTCAATTTTTCACCTATTTTATATTGAAATAATAGTGTTCTTCTGTTTCAGCCTAAAGAATAATGTATTTTGTGCATTACAAAAAATTGGCAAGTACGAGAATCTAACATAACGTTTTAAAAACTGAAAAAATTGAAAAAAGAACTTATTGTACCTATTACTGCGGTTGAAAAAAGACCGTGTACGTATTACTGCGAACTGAGGTAACTATTACTGCAAATTTAAATTATATTTATTCACGAGCATGTAAATCATAAATGAACAATTGTAGGTTAAATATCTCTCAAATCAATAATTTTTTTATTTAAAAAAATGCATTCGTTGATAAGTCATTTTCTTTAAAGTATAATTTAACCACCAAAGAAATATAATTTCGAAAGCTCCAGGAAATCCTCGATTAGCACAAATGAAAATCCACTTCACAAGACTCTCTTCCTAATTCTTTAGATAAAATTGCATTCGGTCCAGGATTTTTTTCTGCATATTTTCCTTTACGACGGGTTCTTATTGTTGATACTGGTATCGAATATTTTCGTGATACAGCTGCAAAAGTTTCTTCTTGCTCTTTTGTTCCTTCTTTTTCACTTTTCTTCGCTGTTGCCACCGTTTAACATCAAAATAATTAACCTATCATTTCAAAGCGTCTGGCGTGTGTTCAATCAACAACTTAAAGCGAAGTTTAGGTTCACATGTTGACAGCACCGCAGTATTAGGTACAGTATTAAGGCTTGAATTTCGGACCGCAGTAATGGGCACCCACATCATAAATCTATACCTATTGCTACGGGCTTGATCTTTGAATTAATAAACCAATTTACATTTTTTTAAATGTTGATTCTATTCAAACAAGTCTTCTGATTAAAAAAAAATAATAATAATTTCTCCATTGCGCACAAGGTTATGCAATAAATCTAAAGTTGATTAAAGAACAGTACTCTGGTAACTGAAATAGAAGCCAAGTGGTGGATTTTTCAAGTTTTATGAATACTTTTTTAGGAATATTTATTAAGAATATATAACTAATTTAGCGATATTTTGGCTTTTGTTATACAGCAGAGTACATTTTTATTGATTCACAGGAACTTTTTGGTATCAGAAAATTTATTTGTACTCAACTTATTCTGATTAGGCGAAAAACAGGCAGCAATAGTTACACCCGCAGTAATTTGGACACTTACCCTACTTGAGATATGAAATCACTTATTTTAGTTTTATTTATTTGTTTAATTTGATAAGATTTTAATTGACATTTATATTTTACATGTGTGATATCTATGTTAGTCGCCTTGTAACACCCCTTTCCATGGCAGTGTGATGTTGTTTTTGAATAGCCCCTTTGAGAACTTCATTTATCGAGGAAAGTTTAAACAAACAAAATCTTTCTGTGGAGAAGTTGTTCAGAAATAGAATTTTTAGTATTGAATTAAAATTTGTCCTTTTTAAATCCTTTGAAATGCTTCTATTCCTTATCCCAAGCCTGCATTATGCCTAAGTCGCAAGACGCTTTATCGACGAACGCAAGATTAGTCGAACGCTTGCAGTTTAACCTTTACAGTTTTTAAACAATTAATTTCTTCACCAAAACCCCTTATAGTAAACTTCTTTATATTCTTCTAAACAGCTTTTCCATAAAAAGTTTTTCTTTGTTCAAACTTCCCTCGATAAACGAAGCGCTCAAAGATTATGTGACACGAATAATACAATAGTTTGGAAAATTATTTTTATAGTTTGTTTTAATAAAAATTATAACTTTTCTCTTGTACAATCATCTTCAGAATACTGTAGAGGGTAGTTTATCATTATTTTATTTTAGAATTCCAGGTGCTTGTGCGTTGCTATTCCACGAGTGCACCAGGGGACATATTTCACGCATTACAAGGTGGTATAAATTTGTACGTAAAGTCCACATATTGACAAAACTTTTTCTTCCCCCTTGCTTGAAAAACTAATTGATAGATTCAGAAAAATGAATTCCTCAAGGGATTTTCTCCGCTTGTTTTGTAAATTTAGTAGACAAGACGAAGCTTTAAAGCACTCTCGATTTAGGAAAAAGAAATAAAATTAATAAATTCCTTTTTGTAATTCAAACATTCTTTTTTTTTAAACTAATGATTGGTATCACGTTGAAATTTTTTGTACAACTCCCCCCTCCCCTTTTTTTGTTGAAAAAGTCTTCTGGAATTCTATTGCAATTCAACATTGATATGTGCAACAGTTATTAAGAACCTATCTTATTTCTCAAGAAAGCCCAGCTTTAACGTACCCTCGATTTAGAAAATTGAAATAGAATAAATAAATTTCTTATTATAATTCCATTTTTTGAAACCAAAAAACTCTTTTTAAGTATTATTACAATGAAGGTAATTTAAGATTGATATGTACAACCATCTTAAACAAGTTTTCGTATTATTTAAGAAATCGAATCTTTTAAGATATGTCGATTCAGAGGCGGCAACTTGAATTTAGATAATTCCAATCAATGTCAGTTCTCAAATTAACACGAGTTTTCTTACGTGGAAATGTAAATGTTTGAAACCGGACTAAAAGAATGGATGCTCTGTCTCTCTACAGACCTGGAAAATGAGAGATAGATACTGAAGAACTCTAGGTAAAATCGCATAGGGTGGAAAGGCATAAAAAATATTATTCCAAGGGATCGTAAATGCATCGACAGCACATGCCTCCGCGTTCCTCTCCCAGCGCAATAAGTATTGCATTTGGTGTTAGACCTTGTGGCGAACAAGTCGATAGCGGTTTTTCCGAACGTAGATACAATTGCAGCGAAAGCATATTGAGCCTGTTCCCATTCTATATCGATGTTTTTATTCTAAACTGGAAATCGGCTACGATATTTTCTTGTAAGGGTGCATAAGACGCGTATATCCACAATCGTTTGAACTCACACCAATTCCAGAACTGTCTTTCTAGTTCATAAAGTAATGAGAATTGAGTTCTTCCCAGTTTGTCAATATAGGCTTTAGCTGTAGAATTATTCCCTCTAATGAGAATTTCGCATTCTGAAAAATCAGCTGCGAAGGATTTAATAGAGAATAAGGCTGCTCTAAGCTCTAGGGCGTTGATATGAAGCTTTCGTTCATCTTCTCTTCAAAAACCGTGAGTGCCTTCTCCGTCGTAAAAGACGTCCCATCCGGTGAGAGGGGCATCTGAGAAGATTTCTTTTTTAAAACTCATCTGCTTAACTCGTTGTAAGGCAGAACCTACTTGAGCTTGCTATCAGGGGATATCTTCGTAAGCATATGACGATAATGTCATGAAAAGATCAAAATTCCTCTGATTTCTGTAAAGCGCTTCTGTTTTAGCTCTTTCAAGGGATTTACAATGAAGCATCCTGTATTCCACTGCCAGACAAGCTGCTATAAGGGATCCAATTATGCCAGCGGAATCTCTAATTTTGAAGGTCTCTATTGTGAGAGCGTTAGATATTAGGTTATACAAAGAGTTGCGTTTTTCGTCTGGAAGGCTAATTGCTAAATCGGTTGAATTGACTATGAAACCGGGATACTGGAAAATAGTATTCGGTATTAACATACTTTTTTTTTGTTTTCTCACCCAACTTCTCATTGAAGAATAAAGTATCTGGCTCGGTTTTCTTAAAAACGCTGATCACCTGTTTATTGAGGCTTGGTAAAATACAGGCTCTACGGGCTACTGTTTGGCCGTGGTGAATTTTGAGAGACACCCCAAAGGTGTATCAGAATCAGCTTTTGGAGTATTCTTTGTTTGTTCAGGTCCAGAAAAGAGTCAATGACTGGCCCTAAGGATGAGAGTGCAGATCCCGCAAGATTTTGTGCGATGGAGAAGTATTTGTATCTCTTTTTTGAACTATCGTTCAAAGAGGCAGCAATTTCCCTACTGAGAAAATCTACATAGTAAACTACATTGGAACCTATATGGGAACCCATATGGGATCCTTTTTTGAATTCCTGTCATAAATTACGATCTGATATAGAAATATAGGATTGGAATCTATATCGGTTCTTACTATTGGGTTTGATGAAGGTTCCTACTTGGATGGGCTTGCGATTAATATTTAAGGAGTGCGCAGTAGTTTTATATGAAAGCTATGACTGCACAGTATTTTGTGGACGTTTTTAAGATTGCCGACTCTGCACCTAAATCTACCAAAACATATTTTATTGGAAAAAAGTTATAATCCCATGTTGGATTTCATGTAGGAGCATTTCATATGTTTCCATAATGGTATTCATATAAGAACCCATGTGGAAACCCACAAAATATTTCCCATCCTATCTCAGATCGTAATTTGAAACAGGAATTTAAAAAATTGAATGAAAAAAAATAATGAAATGGAATTGAAAAATCCAATAGCATGTGTGCATTGTTTTTAAATATAATAAATGCATAAATGATCACTTCAAAAACATATATAACATTTTTCAAAACGAAGCGAAATAATAGAGGAAACTTTCTTGGAAAAAGATTTCGTGAAAAATTGGTCTGTTCATTCCAGCTAAACCCGTTCTAGTTTCGTTGTTGGTTATGAACATAACCTTTAAAATTACGGGTCGCATGTCAACAAGCGGATTGATGGTCAATATTTTAATTAAGACAGGATTTCAAGCTATAAGTCATTCAATCGATTTTCACCCTGAAACACTGAATAAGGGAAAAACTTTAGCAGTCATTCATGTGGTGAGGGTGCAGGAGTTGAAAGTGAATGGAATAAGCCAAATTCAGTGCAGTGTAAATTACAGGTGTTTATTAATTAAAAAATATATTGTAACACACAGAGAAGTAGTAGGGAAATCCATAATTACAATTATGAATTTCCTAACATTTTTCTTTGTGTTAAAAATATTTCTAAATTAGAAATGAGATACGGAACACTCACTGTGAGAAATTTAAGTAAATAGCTACATGTAGAATTGCTTTAAATTTTCCTCTTGATAGATATTGCAATTTTGTAAATTTACTATACTATAGATACTATGTATTTTCTAAGGATTCTGTAAAAATTTACCTTGACTTTATGAACTTTAAAATATAAATGTGCCACAGGAATCATAGGACATGAAAATGCCAGTGGTATTTTCATCAGGAATTGTGTAATGTTTACACTAGAATATTCGTATGTTCGAAATAGAGAAAATGAGCAATATGTTATGTACATGAGGGTGGTCCAAAACCACTTGTTTTAGAGGGCAAAGATCCCCCCCCCCCCGCCCCATACACGGGTCCTTGAAAACTACCCTTAAAACCAAAAATGTCAATTTTTTATGAAATTGACCTTTTGAGCACTTTATTCAATTGGTTAATAAATTTTTTATTATTTGAACAAATTTAATTTGCTTAAGTAATTTTTTTCCGATTTTTTTTTTTTTTTTAAAGTATTACTATTGGTCTAGTGGAGTATTTATTAACACTGGTTAATTAATTTTTAATTTTTTGAACGAACGGAATTCGTTTCAATATTTTTTTTTCAAAAATTCGTTTTTTCATAAAAAATTTTACCGTATTATCGTTAAGTGGCATACATGTATTTGCAGATATTTTCTAATCGATGAGGTAACAAATTAAGATTTATTTTCAACTGCCTTTAATTTGTTTCAACAATATTTTTTTCACAAAATTTGTTAGTTTTTCATTTCTGCTATTTATATTAAAACTTCTGATTGATGGAAACGAAAATTAACGTTCTAACCTCAAAATCTGACAACTAGCATTACTTTTACAAAAATAACCCAGATAACATTCTGCTAGCACACTGATGGCGTGTAAGCACGCAGATTTGTGGATCGACGCGCAGATTGTGCTCTCACCTAATGAGACATATGCGTCATCAATTGTCTGGCATATGTCTAGCAGAATCTGATGCATAATCTGCTACGCATATCGCTAGCAGATCTGATGCATAATCTGCTACCCATATCGCTGGCAGATCCGACGCATAGCTGCGACAAACATAAAATATATGCAACTTATATAAATGTAAAATAAAAAGCAAGTAACATATTTTATAAAAATTTCATTTAAATATATAAAAAATATTTTTGAATACAATTTAAGGCATTATGCGTGCTAAACTCCGCTACATTTCGTTACTGCGACAGATTGCAATAAAAAAAATTTAATCCAATCAATTCCAGTTATGAATTTAGTCCAAAACTTGAGATAAAAGAAATAAAGTTTGTGAAAAGTAATTTGGTGCAACCGCAATAACGAAATGAAAGAGAGTTTTCTCTCCATTCCCTGATTCTTATTTAAATGCCAACTAGCAACGAGGTTTACATAAATAAACTCTTAATCACGGAACCAATACTGCTTTAAGTTACCTGTTTTAGGTTGCCTTGTCTTTTAATCCGTTTTTCATGCAGAGATCTAAAATCCGACACTGAAGCAAATAAGATTTTTGCCGTCGAAAGAGCGACGGTTCCCGGAATTTTTATTTGCACACACTATTGTACATCACCAGAAAACCACGCAGCACAAAATGATGCGAAAATATACAAATAAGTGAAAACAACGCGACTTGCGAGCTCGATGAAATTCACACACTGGACATTTGCCGGCATGCGCGCGCATTCCTCGAGAAATGGTTTAAACATTTCAAAAGTTTAAAAAAAAAACCCAAACAATTTTTAATAATTCCAAAATTTCCAAAAATCCAAAAAATGTATTTAAAAAATTTCCGTATAGTTTTGAAAATGGTTTATATAACTTTCTAATAACATTTAATTTTATAAGTAATAACTATAGGAAAATTAAATGTTATTAGAAAGAATTCTGCCCTCATAGTGACTGCAGATTCTGCGTCACATTCTCACGGCATTGTGTGATGCAGAGTGTGTTGGCCAAATGCGTCTCATAGCGCTCGCAGATGTGTGCTCGACAGTCCATGCTGGCGAGATGACAATCACAATCTGCGGGTGATCTACGTCGCACAATTGTTATCTGGGAATAGATCGCATATATGTGCGAATATATATATAATATTACTTTACCAACTGACACAATAATTTGTCCAGATACCTTTTTCGAAATAAAAGAATATTGAATACTCGATGTGATATTTGTAATCCAATAGATCTACTGTCAGAGACAGATAAATTCAAAACTCAACTCCGATCAAACCGTTTAATAAACTCGAGTAAAAGTTTTTTCCCCTTGTTCGAGATTCTATCAGTTTTCCTACAGACACTCTCGTTATCCGACAGTTAAACTCTTATTTTCAGTATAAATTTATTTATTTTCAATAGCATGTAAACAAGTGGAATTCATCCCTAAGGAATTGCCACTTTTAGGCAACAGATGGCGTCAGGCCGTTTCCGTGGCCGTACCCAATAGGTCAATCGATTTGCCTCGAATCAAAGAATCTTTTCCGTTCTGGCAGCAACTTTGAATTATGTTAGTGAAAAAAGTTTCCATATAAAAAAACGTTTTTTCAAATGTTATGCATTGCTATAGCTTCCTTACTCCGCAATAAAATGTATCAATATTATAGATTAATCTATTCCCATCGAATCAAGGAATATTTTCTGTTATTGGATAAATTTAAAATTATGTTAATGAAAAAAGTTTTGCCATAAAAAAACGTATTTTCAAATATTAGGCATTACCATGGCTGTCTTAATCTTCGATAAAATGTAATTTTTACTATAACAATCGATTTTAAATATAATATATGACGATAACTTCCTTACTCTTTAATCAAATCTATTAATATTATAAGGCAATCGATTCATCTCGAACCAAGGAAACTTATATATTTTTGCATCAACTTTGAATTATGCTAATGACAAATTTCTTACTATAAAAAACCGATTTTTAAAATATTATTGAGTACTAAAAAAATGCAACAAATATTTTTACACATCCTTCGCTCAGTTTCAAGATATCAGTGGTGAAAATGAGTCATCCCAATTTCATCAATTTAGCTGCAACCGTT
>CAKNWT010272774.1:206-11623 GCA_932066315.1 Andricus coriarius
GTTTTTGATGAAACATCAAACTCTTCCGTGATATTTGATTGTATACTAGCACTTACATTATTTGACTTTGATTTGTTTGAAAGTATTGTGAAGAAAGTATTTAATTTCGGCACTTTCTTTAAAAAGTTCGCTTCCTTTTCACTTTTTTCTTTAGCCTTTTTTTTGTACTGAGAACCACTTAACTTACTAAACATTTTGTTTTTAAAAAGTCTTTTTCACTAATTCACTTGGATCACTCCACCACAACTTAGGTACTAATAGCTAGTCTAAGTTGCAACTAAAGTCGAAATTATGCATCCTCCTCCACTGACTATGAAAGACGTACATGAGTTTTCAAATACCTAAAGGTCCTACCTCGATGACAAATGCATTGTATATCTATATACTAACCTAATTTCAGGTAAATATGCTGTGACATCGCTCCTCCATAGGTACACCTGTATCTACTTCAGACTACATAGCCTGTCATAAATCCGACTCATCCTGTACCGCAATCTAAAAACACCTTCTTCTAATCTCTTTATGAGTCCATAAAATTATAGATTTTTAAATTACTTTGGTCCTCGTTAATCCTCAAACCCTCGAAAGTTTGAAAGCAAAGAAGGTTTAGATTTTTAAAATGAACAATAAACCATATTTCGTAGAATCTCAAAGCTGGTTTTCCCTGATTCATATTGTACTCCTTTAACTAAACTTAAATTTACTGAAAACCGCCCGCCTCGACTTCATGGCGCCCCTAGGCTATAGCCTACAATAGCCTATTGGTTAAGCCGGCCCTGCAGACAGTCCCTGAGTTGTGCAAACATGCAAAGTTTATGTACAATGCGAATAAGTCTGTTATTTTTCGGAGGAAATTGAGCGACACAGATTATTGATATCTTGCATGTTTGTATAATCTGCTTTTTTATACAGAGATCTTGTATATTGTTATTCAATGCAACAAGGTACTACTACTTTCGGAGTAAGTTGCCGCAAATTGTACAGTTGCGCTGATTCGGTGTGAATATATTGCTTGCATGAATTCGGGGCGAATTGATTATCCTACATAGCACACTTCCCGAAAAAACCTGGTCTTTTCTTCGGACTTGGTCCACGTGGCCGAAAGAAAAAGCCAGGTCTGTCCTAGGTTTAGACATATGCTTAGACCTAGGTTAAAACATAGGTTCATGTCCGCCTAGATTGTTTTATTTTTAAAAATTGAATTCATTTTCACGTAAATTTGCTGAAGAATGTAATATTTTTAACAAAAATTGTATTAGTTAAAGAATCCATTGCAAAATTGATAAAATTTTATGAAAATGTAATTTTATCATGCCAAAAAGTATCCATTATTTTATTTTTCCAATTTTTCTCCTATAATCTCTGAGAAAATATAAATTATTAAATTATTTATTATTCTTTAACAGGAAAGCTATCAAAGAATTCCAAAAATATCTTAAATATTTTAAAATAATATTTCAGACTTCAAAAACGGCGAGCCGATGCAATGGCAGTCTTAAATCGTGAACGCAAGTTATCTCTGACTTATTTTCTGGGCGATCAATTTCTCTCGCGAGAAGGAGTCACACCTAATGGGCTGCCTAGCGGCTTAGCTCTGAACTATGATTCGCGGAAGTCAGAACATTAGTTCCGAACGAAGTCGTTGGGCAGCGCATTAGCTGCGACTCCTTCTCGCAAGAGAAATGAATCGCCCAGCAAATGAGTCCGAGGTAAATCGCGACCACGAATTGAGCTTGCCATTGCATCGGCATGATAAAATGATATTTTTATAAAATTTCATGAAATTATCAATTTTGCGATGGATTCTTAAATTAATACTATTTTTGTTAACAATATTACATTCTTTGTAAAATTCACGTAAAAATGAATTCAATTTTTTTCAATAAAGAAATTTAGGCGGACATGAACCTATGTTTTAACCTAGGTCTAAGCATAGGTCTAAACCTGGGACCGACCTGGCTTTTTCTTACTGCCACGTGGACCAAGCCCCAAGAAAAGACCAGGTTTTTTCGGGGAGTGTGCTATGTGGGTATAAGACAATATACTGTTTACAGGTTTCTTTCACAGTCTGCATTTAATGATATTATCCACCCACGTCCCCCTCCTCAACCATCTACACCAACCCAACCTTTTGGGAATTCACCCACTCATTTGGGTAGGGGTCCCTAGATTTCGTGTACGGTGTGTTCGTCCCTGAATGCTATCGACGAAAATTTATTTCTTTTAATTTTTGCATGAAAAATATAATTTTTTTCGAAAAAGTAGGACTTTACCGAGAGTCTCTATATTCTTTAGAGTATGTATACAAAAAAATTAGACAAAATGGCTTCACCGTTTGGGCTAAATCCGAAACCGCGATTTACACTCGATTTCCAGGGCCCTTAGCGTTATGGGGCAGTTGCGGTGCGATAGTGTATGCGGCTGATACGCCAAGCTTCTTTCAGTATGAAAAACTAGAACACGCGATAAGGGTCCTTTTCATGTGGATGTTCACATATATATTGTTAAAAGGAACCTAAAGTTATCGGAAAGATGTTACTTAGCAAGAATTTAGGAGCTACAAACTGCCTGGGTCGGTGGCCACCTTGTTTCCACACTTCTTTCTTCCTGATCACAAACTAAGGCTCAAACTTGTAATATGTAAAATAAATAAAAAAACTCAGGGTAAATACAATGGTGGTCGGACAACGACTCTATGTTCAGATACATATTTTAAAAGTACAGATGAATAAAAAGTATTCCATTTTGCAAATTCTCAAAAAGAAGTTACAAAATAATAGCCAATCTCTTTCATGCGACTGAACTTTAATAACAGTAAATAAGAACTAAGCTTTCTTGTTATACATTCCGTTAACGACACAGTTGTCGAAATGGTTGGGTTCTATGTTAAACTTCAAAAGGTTTTAGCTGGATTAGTCGTGCCGTTCGATACGATACTTTCTCCGACTCATCGGGGTTTGGCTAGGCTAATGTGTAACCGAAATAATCACGCAGAGGATGAGTCGGGGTAACCAAATATTGTCGACCCATTGTCAGATTTTCCTCTCCGCTCAGGTCAAGTGAGATGTGCACGTCAACCGATGGAGGATCTGAAAACTTAGCCGATCCCGACTCGACATAACGTCGGGAAATGCTCGACAGGAAGCATTCTGTTCACGTCTTCTTAATTAAAGCTATGGGTTTTCAGAGTAGAGCGATCAGTACACCCAGGGCAAACCACGGTTGTTGCGAGAATAGAATAATGTTATTGTTTTAATTTCTTTTATTTGTGATTTGACCAGGGGCGGTAGCCGCTCATAACACTACATGGCTAATATGACAGAGAACATCTAGACCTTCAACACCTATGAACGCAGCGGTTCACTGCACATCGTGGGCGACAAGCGGATGGGATTCCCGCACATGTAGAAGAGACTCATGACCGAATCAGTTTGTATTTCGCGCCAAGCACCAGTCCCATGGGTGACATCTAGCGGCCGCCTATCCTAAGCGGGCGTGAAAAATACGCTAACGTGAGGGGAGCGGTCGATTTACCCCGTGAGCGCGGGTAAGCGGTAAAAGTAATCTGCTCGTATAACTACGCCGAGGCAGAGGGGAGCGACGCGGTGTACGTCGTCCCACGAGTATCAGGTCCCGGTCTTCCGAATCGATCCTTATCTGTGGTCACATCTATTTATGTCTCGAGTTCACGGTGTCGGCAAATTTATGTACATTTTTGGAAGTAATTGGAGACCGATTAAATTTTATAGCAGCATGGATTGAGAGGTAAACGCCGCCGTTTCTTACTCGAGGTAAATGGCGTAATAAAGTAATCCTTATTTTCTCGTTTCGGTGGTCTGGTCATAACGTCGGTGGACGCTATTATCAGTCGTCCAGACGCAGCGACTTTTCCTCTGTGTACGAACGCTTACGATTCCCGGTCGATAAATATAAATTTTCAATGTTTTATTTGATTGTTAAAAATAAATAAAAAGTTTATTCATAGAGGAAATTGGTTTGACCCGGGATTGTGTTTCTACCGTCAGAGCGATATTTTCGTTTAGTCCTCTTCCCTAAAATTAAAAAATACAGTCAAAACTCCGAATAATGCCGTTTTCGGGGCTGTAGGGGAGTATAATTCAAAGAAGTCATAACCGCCCACTCTAAGCGCGGTCACGCTCGGATGCGTGGAGAAGAATTCAGCTGACAAACTCCGAGTAATGCCGCGCGTCGGTTAGGTTAAAAATCTATCTCGAACATCGTTTTATGTACCTAGTGTACACTACATGTCTACAAAAGTGATTCATATTGGATTATTTCGTTATAAACCCGAGCTTAAAGGTATGTAAAACATAAAAGTCGATCATTAGCTATGGTATGTTCGATTCTTAAAATAAATGTAAACAAAGCGTCAAACTGACAAATATTTCAACTCACTTTTAACGTAACCTGTGAAATCTCGTGCAGTACATTAATAACTAATTCCTGTGCGCAATAATACTACGAGATTTTTCCTCATAGAAACGCATATTAAATGAGCTGAAATCAGACATCAGGTATCTTTTGAACGCGATTTTATGATTTTTCATGGTTTTCTTCAGGTTTTAACGTTCACATTTTATCTCGAACATTCATTCAGAACATCTTTATCCAAAGCCTTTAAATATTTGACGAAAGATAAAATAAGCAATGATTAGTTAGCCCTATAGTAAATAAATTTGATTTCATATCATAGAAAATTTTTTTTTAAGTGGACTGAAAATAATTTTGAATAACGAAGAGTTTTTCTGATATTTCATTTCTTATATGCTTAATAAAATGAACAATTTTTTCTACTGAACAACTTCAAGGTTCGGCCCGGGAAAAACCTTCAGATTCGGCTGTTTCGTCCCCGACACTCCTCGGAGCATCATCTATGAAATGCATCATTCGCGCTCGACGCTAAAGTGGTGGGGGTGCCGCTCAAACGAAAAATCGGAGAAGCGGCATTACTCGGGGCAGTACTTCTCGGAGCTTGGACTGTAATGTGTTCTAAAGAAAGATTTAATTAATGGGTTGGTTCTGTGATCCGCATAGTCGAACAGTATTTATATAGAAATTAGCTGAGCGACTTCCCCGCGATTTTTGTAACTGGAGTTATGGGTAACAATGTAACATTGAATGACTTCCGCACCTTTCCCAAGAATTTAAGTCGTAGGCTGTAAATGTTCTTTTCGGGTGGTATCATAGGCTTTTTGCCCCAAAACATCGCGTTCGAGATTTGTAAATTTTGCTTGTAGTGGCTTCCTCGCCAATATTCTCTTACTAAACTTAGGCATAAATGTTCTTATATTTTTACCATAATGTGGGTGATCTTTATTAATTTTGAATACCCTCTCTCTCGACAAAGCGTTTTCTCTGCATAATTGAGATTTACAGCTTTCCCCCTCTGAATTCACGCCACTCTCCAAAGTGCCAGCTAAAAGTCTCCAGATCCCTCAGCTAAAAGTCTTGGAAGAGGAATCCGAAGAGAACTGAAAAATTCTTACGTCACTTTTCCTAGTTGAGTTTTTTCGATTAGAACCAGGAAATGGCGTTATACGTCTTCCGATACAAATTCGGGCCGAGCGAAAACCGACTCGATCTACGATCAATGTGATTTTCACCATCTTTTATCGCGCTGCATGATTTTAGGCATTGGAAGGATGGTGCCGTGTTACATTCTCTTGATACCGCATATTCTTTAGAACATATTCATTAGCGTTTATCCCTTTTATATTTACCGGCGGAAAGCTGATGACATATAATTTCAAAGTATTGGTCAGCCTTTTGATTGAAAAAATATGTATTTTTTAAACATTCCATCCTAATAATAATTCTCCTGCGTTTATTTATTTGATATTTTGCCATAACGAATTCCATTTTGATTGTTGCCGAATAGAGGTTTTGAGGTTTCTGATGTCATATCTATTCTAAAGAAAGTTTACTAAACGTAAGTCATACGTTGGGTATTCATAATAAAGAGTGAGGTTTAATATAAGAAGGTCTGAACTGACTTTTTTTAGTCAGGTTTCAGCCTTAGAGTGTGATGTTAAATTGTAAAAAACTAAATGAACTGAAGTCGACGTGTCCAAATGACAAGTTTCCATCTCGGAGAGATCAGCTAAAAAGGGGCAAACTCGTGGCGATAAAATGGAAAGGTGATAACTGGCATCAAGAACTCGCTAATCTTCAAAATTCCATATAAATTGGACTTCAGCGCCCTTAATTCTGTAGCACATTTTCATTTGGTCTTCACGAGTTAGCACCTTTTCATTTGGCTTTTTCGAGATAGAATCTTGTTATTTAGATACACCGAAATGTCAAATAAATGCTTCCCTTCGAAATATTTAAGATGTTAAGAGATTAATTGAAGGAAGATCCATAAATTATCAGGAAAAAGTGTTTGTTCAAGAACTAATACCAATTTTTACCACCAGAATTTCATTGATGTGGAGAAGAACTTCTACCAGTGAAGAAGCTGCGCGTGTTAAAGAAACATAAACTATACGATATTACGGTCGTGAAAAAGATGAATATGAAATGTGATTTTACCCATTTTCTATAAACAATTTTTTTCTACACATCCCTATCCTGATAAACAATTTTGGCTTTCCTTACATTCATGTTCTATGGCTCTTTATATATTTCGCTGTAGGGTATCATTCACACATTTCCCTCTGGGTATGCTACCATTCACTTTGCATAACTACCGTTAGTTTGTTAACACTAGAAGTACCGGGCGGGGTCAATTTACCCCTTTCGATTTTTGAAGTTGTAAATCCCCGCAGCGTTTGCTTGTAGAGAGATGGCGTTTTTTGACTTTTAATTATTTATAAATAAGATTGTTTGACAATTTTTTCGGAAATATTGGAAGCGCACTTTAGAAAAAAATTGACTTTTTATAGCCTGTCACCGGCAGCGGTCAATTGACCCTTATAACGTTTTGGCTGCTGTTTCATTACTTTTTTCCACTTCCACGCAGCAGGTCTGATTTATATCGCTTCTATAACGTCTGTGTGATATTTCTAATCCTGACAACTATTACTGCTCTTCTATTTAATAGGAAATAGATGATATACTGCCTGCTGGAGTTTGCATTCATGGTGGGTTCTTCTTCTACTCTGCTTCAAAACATTTTCGGAATGTCAGTTCTACCGGCGTATAACGCTCTACGTTTATATCAAAGCGCTAGGAATAACCACATTTCAACTGTCCCGAAGAATAAGTCACTAACCACTTAGGCTTCGCTAGCGTGTCGTATCTCCATTTAAAAATATATAGAGATACGACACTCTAGCGAAGTAAAATATAGATGATACACTCTGTATACGGAAAACTTGGTTAGTTACTTATTTTTCGGGACAGTCGATTTGCAGTAAGTTGAAATGCACGGCGTATACTCGGATCAGGCAGAACAGCCGCACCAAACGATTTATCTTGCTGTTGCAGCAGCAGCAGAAGCGACGTCGGTAGTACTACGCGAGTTAGGCATTTCACTTCTTTGTTGTACCTTTTCAGGACTCTATAATCTTCTCCACTTATATGGACGATGTAATATGAATACATCATACTTGTATCATTAACTTTTGACAATAGAAACTTTTTAAAATTATTTCTTGACACCCTACGGAGGTAGGGGTCAATTGACCCCTCGTGGTAAGCAAAGGTGGCAGAAAATTCCGGTGCTTCTAGTGCTAAACGATCTTCATTCATTCTATAAACATGACCAAGCAAGTAATCATGAGGTACAGAACGAAAAGCTTGCTTGTAGTTAATGTAGCTTCTAAAAGCATGTCATTCTCGTCGCATCGAGAATATACCTTATCTGCAATGATAGCTTTATGGCATTTATAAAATGTTGGAAGACAGGCTATTGGTATAAATTCAAATGGCTTTTGAGCAGATGGCTTTTGAGCTTGCAAGCTTCTGTACACTTTTCCTCAAACACCCGACCAGTAGTTCGCCATGTCTTTCAAGTGAGGGACTTCGGTGTCTGGCTGGTTATTTTTATTTACACTTAGTTCACGGTAGAACTTACTTTCATCTGCCTGAAGGTTTCGATTTTTCTGCCTTCTTGCACTGCTCTTATTTTATCGACGCTGTCTAGCAGTAAGAACATACACCACATCCTGGTGTATCAGCTTTCTGGTTCTATTTCCTTTCTTATATTGAGTCAATCGACTTAATTCGCACCTTACTTTACTGACAGCCATATCCAACCTGAATTTTCATGGTGGATCTCGTTCCCTTCCTAGGGCAAAAACTGCATTTGTAGGCCTAGTTCTGGGGCCTAACGTTTTAAAGACTTCCACAGCTGCACAATACACAAAAGCTTACATCTCTAATGCAGTTAGTGTTGCGTTAAAATGCATGGGTGAACCCTTGTCGTTTCGTTATTATTTTAGTGCACGCAGATCCTTTTTTATGTACATCTTGGACAGAAAATGCCTTTGAGTAGGTTCTACATGTCTGAATTCTAGTAAAGCACGACCAAAATTCCTTTCAAGGTGCTGTAGTTTTTCTTTGATTTCGCTGTTTACATCAACGTTATCAATATCTGGATGTGGTTATAGTGGATCCGGTCCTCGATCTTCATTATCCCTAGCACCTATGCCTTACAGATATTGAGCGTTATTGGTATGCTAGGTTCTGCTCATTTATTCTTATGACTAGATCTGGGTACTTAAATAAGAATAATCGATGGTGTTCTCTCCTTTTTATTTATTTTTTATTCATCACCGAAGCTTAGAAACGCAAAAAAACGCAGAATAAACTTAAAATCCGTCTTTAGCTAACGGCTAAGTTACTTTAGAGAGGGGTGGGAGGCTTAGACAGAACTATGGTTATCAACGACTGGCCAGAGGGAGGGGGATTTAAAATAGCCCAACATTAATAATGTAGTTTATGGTAGACTCCTCATTGCAAATTTTACATTTACTTTGGCACTCTCGAATAAGCAAACAGAATGTATCGATGATGAAGAAACGGCTTACAACATAATACAAAAATTAGACAAAATTTATTTGAAAGAGTCTACGGTACTACAAATATGTGTAAGAAATAAATTGAACGATTGCACTGGAACAAGTGAATTCTTCATTGATTTTGAAAAACTTATTAATGAATTAATAAATGCTGGTGCAAATGTTACAGAGTAGGGAAAATTGAACCTTTTAATAAGAACCTTACCAAGGTCACTTAAGCTACATTGGCGATTTTTTTATGTGTTGAAAGAAGAAGAGAGAACGGCAAATTTTGTGAAAGATAAAATCAAGATGCACGAAATAAGGGATAAAGAAGAAAAAACAAAGTGAACAGGATCGTCGTGCTAGTGCAAGTGCATTTAAAAGTAAGAAGAAAGGCAGAACATGTTATAGATGCGGTAAAGAAGGGCATCTACAGTATCAGTGCACTTAAGCAAGGCAGCTTGTCCAACCCAGAGACCTACAGGCCAATAGCTTGTTTGAGCGCACTTCATAAGATCTGTACAGCTGTCCTAGCCAACAGGATTTTTCGAAAAATTTAGCCTGCGCGGCAAGAGATGTACGAACAACGTGGGTCAAAAAAGGTGTAGCAGGCTGTCGAGAGAACCTGCTAATTGACAGGTGCGTCTGTAAAGATGCGCTGAAGCTCATCAGTGCGTCCTGTCAGTGGCCTGGATTGACCACCGGAAAGTTGTCAATTCAACCTCTCATAGACTTAGCATATGTCTGTTGACAAGCTTGAAGGTGCTTTCACACATAGCGAGATGCATAGAGAGAGATTGATGCCCCCATAGAAAACTAGATTTGCTATCTCATCTGGTAATTATCGTGTGACAACGAATAACTTCTCCTTCCAGAGGGGCGTCTTTCAGGGCAATACCATGAGCCCTTTGGTTTTTTGCATCACACTTCTGCTTCTATCTCTCGCACTACGGGATTCTTCTGGATACCTCTGTGGCGACACTAATCATCGCGAGCATAAGGTCACTCATGTATTTTATATGGATGACCTGCTGATCTATCCCTCTGTTGAAAGCAAACTTCAAACTGCTATAAATATCGTCAGGAAGTACACAGGAAAGATATGGAGAGATTGGGATGGATTTTGGATTGGATAAATGTGCCAAAATTCATCTGAAGAAAGGAAATTAACGTTCCCAAGGACCATGAGCTTTTGGATATAAGTGTTATTAGACATCTTAACACTGGAGAGACCTATACATACTTGGGTATGCCTCAAAGCCGCATTCAGGAATTAACTGTCTCCGAAGCAGATACCGGTTCTATTCTACTCGTTTCCGGTGGTTCAATTGATGAAGAACGAGCTTACGGCCCTTGATATCACCACACGTAAGATCATGTCTGAGAGCTTGCATATAAATTTGTCGGTTCCGCGTTTATCCATCTCACACTGTCAAGGCGGACCCCGACTTCTGAATCTCCAGTGTCTTAATAACCGAATTGTTCTAAGTACAGTTAACATGGTTGCAAACGGCAGAGATCCTCTCCAAAAAAAATGATGCTTCACTTATAAAAGCCGAAGTAAAGAAGGCAGAGGTTAAAAAATATCAACAACAGCTGCTCGACAAGCAAATGCACGGGAACTTTCACACAAATGTAGAAACACATTTTTATATTAAATTTATTCAGAAAAAAGATCTCCTTTCGCTCCGCTTTGATTCGAACGCCAGGTCAACTGATTTCCGGTCAGGTGGTCTAACCACTAAGCTACTAGAGAGACCGGGCGAAGAATCCATTTTCTGAAACACGCTTTATTTTGCAAGATGTTATATACAAGTCAATTTTTACTAGGAATCTGTATTATCATCGGAGAAGGTAACGATCAATCAGAAGAGAAATCCTTTCACACACACTGTGCGCGAATGCTGTCTGGTAGTAGGCTGCCATGGCGTTTTATCCTCTTTTTTCTGACTGGATGCGGGTGTCAAAGTTGCCAACTGGAAGCTTAGCGTGTTGTGTCTTAAGCCGCATCTTGTCTTCGACTGTTGTGAAAGCAATAAATACAGTCCACTGTAGATTTCATATCAGTAGCTTGCTGACCTCTGTCCAGTGAAGAATGATTGTGCTCCGTAAAGCAAATAAAGCGTCACGTTACCATCATCAAGATAAAGGATTGGTCAACAAAGTCATCAACAACTTGCCATTTGAGTTGCACTTGCCTGGCTACCAATACTGTTGTGCAGGTACTAAGCTAGCCAAACGACTTGCTAGAGGTGATCCTGGAATCAATCCTTTAGACGCAGTGTGTAAGGCACACGACATTGCATACTCGCTAAATCGTGAAAACGTTGAGACAAGAAACACTGCAGATCGTGTACAAGCCAGTAAAGCCTGGCAATGTGTTTTTTCTAAAGACGCTCGAATTTATGAGAAAGCGGCAGCACTGGCAGCAGCTAACGTGATAAATGTATG
>CAKNWT010272774.1:11723-21983 GCA_932066315.1 Andricus coriarius
TCACCACACCCACGACCGCCAACAGCAACGCAGTAGTATCAGACGGTGACCCATCCAAGTACTAACCGTGCCCAACACTGCTTAACTTCAGTGATCAAACGGGAACTGGTGCTTCTAGCGTGGTATGGCCGTTGACAAATAAATGCATTTATTTATTGCAAATAAATGCTGAAGCGAAACTCGGTATGGGGTTAAAGAAGAAACCGATTGCAAAGAGGAAATCCATTTCGAGAGGGAAACCCAGTTCAAAGAATAGGAAACTCATTTTAAAGAAGAGAAAACCCAGTTTAAAGAAAAGGAAACCTAGTTCGAAGAAGAAACCAGTTACAAAAAATAAACTAATAGCATTCCAAAAGGTTGTAGATGCAGCTAAGAGAGCAATGAAACGGAGTAGTAATGCAAAAGTGGCCATCAAGTTTGCAATTAGAGGTGCACAGGAAGCTGGTCAAAGCGTAGGCGATAAATATCAAGTACGAAATCCACGTGTCGTGCCAATACCTTCGACAGTTGGTGGTGTTTTGCCACTGATTCCAATTTTTGCTGGACTCAGTGCACTTGGGGCTCTTACTGGTAAAGCAGCAGGTGTAGCTAAGGCGGTGAACGATGCTAGAGCAGCCAATCAGGAACTAACAGAAGCTCAACGTCATAACAATTCAATGGAAGCTATTGCTCTAGGAAAAGCACGGGGACTTCGTCTAAGATCGGCATCAAAAAACTTTTAGTGAAGCTACCTAACCATACACTGTCTGAAATCGATCTGGTCCAGTATGCTAAGGCTCTAAAGATTTCAGATTTTCGTAAAGTATTTATGCGCAATCATCTACCAGTGAAGGGACCCCGCTAAATTGAGTCAGCTATTGTCAATCTTGATGACACTTATGGCCCTGGTATCCACTGGGTAAGTTAAACAAAGACCGGTGATAATGTCCTATACTTTGACAGTTTCGCTAATCTTTGTCCACCATGGGGTCTTGTAGATTACCTCGGTGTTGGTAGCGTGATACAGTCCAATCATGATAAGTATCAGGATTATGACAGTTTTGAATGTAGACATTTGTGCTTAAAATTTTTATGCGAACTCTCTCCTCATAAGAACTATGCTCTTGGACTCGTTGAATTGCTCACATTCAATGCGATTCCTAACGTCGACACAGGAAAGAATAAAATCTATGTCGGTGATCGAGTAGTGACCATACCTACTGGCAGCTATGAAATTGAAGATATTGACAATTATGTCCAGAAGGCTGTAGCAATTGATGATATCACAATAAAAATTAAGCCAAGTAACAACACAGGGCGTAGTGAAATAAAGTGTGATCGTAGAGTGAACTTTCAACCAGGCGATTCTGTTGGACGATTGTTGGGATTCACGTCACGTATTCTTGAAGCCAATAAGACTCATACTTCTAATGTACCAGTGGCTATTCTCAAAGTCGACGCTCTACGAGTTGAGTGCAGTTTTACTACTGGAGCTTACATCAACGGTCGCAAAGTGCACACGATTCATAAATTATTCCCTGTTGTACCCCCAGAATATAAGATTGTGGAAGTACCATGACACGTCATTTACCTTCCAATCACTGTGAAGTCAATAGATCAAATTCAGCTACACACACGGTAATTTGAATCTGGATATTAGTCATAATCAGTTTGCACTACAGTATGAGATGTATGCAAACTTTCAGGTAGCCTACTATGGTGAAGAGCCTGAACAAATTTAGAGGAAAAGTGATTTCAAAGAATACGCTCCTCTCAGTGTCATTGATTGCTCAAAACAAAACGAGTTTTTCAAACAAGCCTCAGTTGACGTTCGTTTGGAATTTGAATCTGCAGCAATTTCTTTACTGAAACTGCAGCCTACTGCCTAATTATACATGACCGTATGATTCAGTATCAGCCACTTAGTGGTAGCGTAAAGAAGTTGATTTAAGATGATAGTGCTGGCGGGGCTAATGCTAGCAGTAGTGAATGTAATGCCGATGGTGGGGAGAAAAAGTATAAAACAGATGATTTTAGAAACAGAATCTAGTTTTCTTCGAAATGGAGTTTATCGTGGACGTGCAAGGCTTCAAGAAGCCCTAAAACCAGTTTGACTTCAAGAAGTTGGCTGTGGTACCTCTTCAGGAAGAGGCCCAACCTCTGGTGTACCTCTTTGAACCTCCGCGCTATTGGAACTCTCTGCCTGCCCGATACAAGATTGAAAATTTGTGGCTGACGCGCAATGACCACGGTATTCAGTGGAGTTCTGGTGAAGTACCCTATGAGCAAGTGAGACTTATACTCCAAGAGGTGCTGCTTGATGCTTATAAAATCTAGGTCAAAGGACTTGAAAAGAAGAAATTGCTTGACGCTTTTGGATTAAGTGCACGCAATTCGGAGTATCTGGGCTGCCCTTCGCTAAAGAAATTACAGAATACAGTTCTCACCACATGTGATCACCATACCTAATTCTGGAATCACAGAAACAGCCAACCATCAGGATGTATGCTGAAAGCAGTGCTGAAAACGATGATGTTGATGATGTTACTAAAGGTGTAGATACAACAGATACTTGTTTGAAAAATACAGCGCTTAAAGACTTTTACAATAAGTGTGAATTCCTGTTTTAATAATGTATCTTTTATCAAATTAGATTTTACTCTGTTAAATTAGGTTAAGATTTGACTTAGTTAGTTACATTATTCTCAATAAATATGTGGCACTATAGTATTATTTAATAGTATGTATCAAATGTCCAACCATTATTTTTATTTTCAATAATAGATGACGCTTATAATTAACTTTATCAACTTCTCTAAAAAAAATTTGATTTGAATGCTACCGCCATTAGTTGTGCGCATCCCCACAGTATAGTACTAATATAACTCATCGATTATGTTTTATTGAAGTTTCTAGAAGATTTATGTACATGCGCATTAACCCATTTCCTTCCTCTGTTGCGTATACGCAACGTTACTATTTAAAAGATTCGTATGCGCAGTGTGTGTGAGGTATTGCGATGAATTTTTTTTTTCGGAAGGTATATCTTTAGGCTTTCTTCCCCTCCATATCTCAACCACCTACAAAGCACACACTGACACACACACTTGTATGTGTAGAGACATGTTTTTCAGACAAATTTTGAATCGCACACTAAAAATTGTCAAACGTTAATTCCTTTTTCGGTCGACATGAAAATACGTTCACATAAAGGCAAGGAAAAATTAAAATTTGTTTGTGAATTATCTGGGTATCATTATGCGTGTTCTAGGTAAGTCTCGAATCTGTGTTGCGTGTACGCAACGTTGGCGCGTTGCTCGATAAATGAATTCGACTTTCCGTCGTGTTTCTGTGGTGCATTTTTTATAGGTCTTTTTTTTTTTTCTTTATAATGATTAGCTTTTGTTTTCCGGATAATTCTACATTTTTTGCTACCCTTATTCGTATTATTTGCTTCACAAGTATAGCAACACTTGGGCGGGTCAAGTTCGATATCGCTTATGGTTGATTACCACTGTGAGGTTCGACTTCCTCCACCAGGTGGCTTCAGCGCTCTTGCATTCTCAAACACAGCTAAATGCTGGAAAAGTATAAATAGCGCGCTGAAGTCGATTGTTAAACCATTTATACATTTTATAAGTCATAGTAATCCTACGTGTGCAAAGTGGGAACGAGATCTTTTCGTAGTCAGAGAGAATTGATGCGCATAATAGATCAGTGCAGTGAAAGTGAAAGTGAAGAAGAAAGGATCATTTTAAACGAGAACACGATAATTATTTACATCCCTCCGTCAACTGTTGATGCATTGAACGATGAAGAGCAAATCGATGATGAGAATATCGTTGATGACATCGATCCCACTCTCGAAGTCACTGATGAGTTTGAGGTAAAATGTCATTCATTTAAATTCTTGTAGATTGACGAAGAAGCTATCACTCCTCTAGAGAAAAAGATTGCTCGTGATCATGGTAAGTGCTTTAGTAATTTCGGGATTGCACAAACTTCGTATATTTTTTGGAGTTTCAATTTTTATTCGGTAATGCCATACAAAGTAATATTGAGTTTCAATAATACTGAGAAAAAGTCTGGTTACACGGGGAAACGAAGCCGGAACTGATTGTGTATTTTCTATTTTTTATCAGCTCCCTTCGTCAAGTTTGATGATTTTTCTCGTGAATATCGAAATTCAATGTTGATGTGGATGGCATAACGAATACAAATTGAAATTCGATGAAAACTTTGCCATCGTAAAGAGATACTTCATTTCTAATATTTTTCTTTTTAGATGACAAAACTCCATTGGAACTGTTTCGGATGTTCTTGGACGACGAAATCATCGAAATGATCGTTTCTAACTTAAACATCTACGCTCAACAACAAAATATCACCTTTGCTACTACTCGACAATAAATTTTTTGTCTTATCGAAATTCTTTTTCTTTATGGATACCACACGCTTCCTCAGATCGAGCACTATTGTTAGGTTCAGCCGGATCTTGGGCTGCCTATCATGATGGACCTATGCCTATCATCTGATGGACAACAGCAGCATATACAAGTCAGACAGATTTGTCAAAGTTCGACCCCTGATGGATCTTTTGAACAATAAATACAAGCAAGTTGGGATTTTCGCTACGCATATATCGATTGATGAACAGATGATTCCGTATTTCAGGCGTCACAACTGAAAAATGTTCATAAGAGGGAAACCAATTCGCTTCGGCTTCAAACTGTGGTGCCTCTGTTCCCATTCGGGATTTCTCTTCCATTCCATTCCGTACGCTGGTAAAGGGAGTTCATACGATAAAAACGTGGGACTCGGTGCGTCGGTGATTCTCTCTATGATTGAATCCATCAAAGATCCGGATATTCATGCGTTTTACTTCGATAACTTTTTTACGTCATATTATTTATTCTGCTTGCTGAATGAGAGGAAGATTCGGGCAACCGGCACTGTGAGATCAAACCGGCTGAGAGGAGCGAACAATGTACTACTAATAGGGAAAAAATTGAAGAAACAGTCGTACGATTCGTGTTTGGAAAACACCAACAAGATATCTGTCTGCCGCTGGCAGGACATTTCTGAAGTGACAGCCGTTTCAAACTTCATCGGAGCTCAGTTAAGACAAAAAGCTTCCAGATATTTGCGCGAAGAAAAAAAAATTAACATCCCTCAACCTCGAATGATATGCGAATACAACAAACATATGCGAGGAGTAGATTTGCATGACAATGCTGTCTCCAACTACCGAATTGCCATACGGGGAAAAACGTAGTGGTGGCCACTGTTCACGAACTGTCTTAACACTGCCTCAGTGAATGCATGGAATATCCACCGTCTCATCGCCAAGAAGAATAAATCCAAATCTCTCAGCCAAATCCAATTCAAATCGGAAGTGACGCGAGCTCTCTTGACATTCGTTGAAAAGCAGACAGCGGAAGCAAAAGATGCGGAATCGGATTCATATGCTGAAGAGCAAGACAGACCACGAAAACTTCCATGAATGAACATCCCAGAATACGTCATCTGTGAAAATCCGCAAAAACGACGATTGAGGTGTGCCCACTGCCACTTGCAAACAATTTATCAGTGCAAAAAATGCAATGTAGCACTACACGTGAAGTGTTTCGATGTTCATCATGACTTGAAATCCTAAAATTCATTTTATTTTCTCCCGTTTCACTTAGTTTTGCGAAATTCGATTGCTATTATATGTTTCCTAATTATTTCTAATGCAATAAAGTATATTGATGACACAAATCTTTATTTTTGTCACATTCGTCCTGAACAATTCTATGAATTAATTCAGATAAGTTTTTTAAGACTAAATGATTGCATATATATTGATTTTACTTGATTAATAATTTTTTTCGCAAAAACGGCGAAAATGGGTGAAGTGAGTGTAATGTCTGAAGGGTGTGGGGGGGGAGGGGTAATTGTCTATAAAAGCAGCGTCAGGTAATAATGGTCTCATCTGAAGCGATTCAGTGAAGTGTAAAGTTTATTGCCTGGTGAAAAAAAAAACTTTAAAATGCCTTTGCAGAAGACCAAAATCAAAGCGATCAATTCAGTTGACCGAATGGATGGAGTATTGTCCACGAAACCGATGTCCAATCTTAGGCTACAATCGAGTTGCGGTCCACGGTCAGAAAACCCTCAATTTCCAGATCGCGGTCACTTTAGGTTGGAGAACTTGCGTTCCGAGCTCTGTTCGCCCACCCGTGCGACGAACTTAGGGTAGTAAGGACGGGGGGGGGGGGGGGATTTTCGCAATGGGTACGAAATGGGTACGTACGTATGGAAAATCACGATAATTGGCAGTGTCAGAATGTAAAAAACTTTTCCTGCCTTTAATCCAAAAATAATTTACGTAGACTTTGAAACTGGCATTCATTTATCTATTCGTTCAGTGTTGAATAATTCTATTACTATAGGGTGTTGTAGATTTCATTTACGTCAAAGTTAGTGGAGAAAAATTGAAGAGCTCGAATTAAGTAACGTATATGAAGACGAAAATTCAGAAATAGGTTCTTTTTTGAAAAACTTTTTTAGCCTTACATTTTTTAATCCGCCTGATGTAGTTAAATGTTTTAATGAAGACCCTAAAGCTATCCAACCATTAGACAATAGAGTTCAAAAGTTCTGTGATTATATTTCAAAAACTTATATTAAGATTCATTCAACTTTTCCACCAGAAATCTGGTCTCAATTTTCTCCAACAATAACGCGGACAACAAATGGTTGTGAGGCTTACCATTCAAAAATAAAGTCTATGTTTAAATGTGAGAAATAATTATCTCGGCCCTCGATAGAGATTTCAAGCTGAACTCTACCTTAAAGGAAGCTTCTCGATTCAATGGTCTTATCTCAAAAGTCGAATGGTTTATAAAAATTATTAACTTATGAATAATAATTAATTATTAATTTTTATCAACCATTCAACTTTTGAGATGAAACCGCTGAATCGAGAAGCTTCTTTTAAGTACATGTTACTGAATACTCATATATTTTTTCAAATTTCTGGTAAACATTTTTGAACGTTTGGAGGACTTCAAAGTCGACGTAGTGAAAATTGAGGGTCATTTCTCCTGTTTTTCACACATTTTGTGTCGCAGTTGAAGAATATTTCTGTCTTTGACTTAAAATTCTGCGATTTTTTCTCACAGAGTAATAAAGCATCAAAGCAGGGTGTCCGGACTTTTAAATCCGATTTTAGATTGGAGTTTGTTCGTAAAGTTTGGCGCAAGTTTTTACCCGTATAGATTTAGTTTTAATTTGACGAATATTTGTAATATTTGATAGGATTGTAATTGTATAAACTAAAGTGAAATAAATATTGTAAAAGCGTGACGGAAATATGTTGCTAGTCTTATTATTTATTTCACTTTAGTTGAGTAATTATTAATATTATAATAATGTTATAAGAATAATATTTATTGACAATACATATTTCCCAAAAAATTATAAACACGCCAGCATCAAGTATAAGTAGATACGTAGAAAATGCTGCCAGTCCTAAGCCTGGAAAAAGTATGAAGGCATATTTTGGGTGAAAAAGGGGCCAAAGGAAATGTAGGAAGCCTCAAGTGGAGAGGGAAAGAAGGCTCAAAGGGGAAAGATCCCTGGTATTGATCCGAGCCCGCAACTTTGAAAATGCCCCTTGTGAATTTCGATCATAGACCGCAATTCGAGTACAGCGCCAATCTTACTCCAAAAAAGGAGTATGCTGTTTCCAAAATCCGCAAGGTTCAGACAAAGTTTGGTGACAGGATCGTGGCGGAGTTGGACAACGTATGTGCAATCTTCTTATCCGGTAGGATCATTAAAGTCTTTGCTGCTCAATGTGAGTACACGTTTGAGAAAGTGCAAGCAGCGGGTCAAAAAGGTCAACTCTATTTGTATTATATTGGTGAAACATATAATAATTTTGAATTTAAATATGTAGAATAACTGCAATATCATTGTGAAATTTGTGTACTATAAAATTATGTATACAATGAACAGTTAAAATAAGAAGAAAATATGTGTCTACTTAATTTTAAACTTCAAGATAATATTTAAAAAATGTGATATTAATAACTTATAAGTTACATTCGTGAATATTAATTCATTCTTCCAGAAAATATCAAAATTAAGAGGAAAAAACAAGGTGAATTACAGTTACCTGCTGCGTTGGACTTTTCGAATCATCGTTGGTTCAAATTCAAATTTCGCACTCTTATTCCTTTCAGCGATGGACTTTCAGAAGCATCGTTGGATTAAAATTAAATATAATGCTCTCAACAGTGTTTGAAATTAATTTATTGATTAGTTGTTATTCCATGAGATGGGGAAAAATCATACAATTTCTAATTATGCTATTGACTTTATAGTTAGGTGAGATTTGTTTTTTGTCGTTGTATTTTGGAACCACATATAGAAACTTAGGATGAGATGCTTTCAAATTATTAAATTCAAATTTACCACCTTCCTCTTGTGCCTGAAATGAGAAAACTTATAAATTGAAATCTAGCTTCACACTTTATTAAGAAAAATATTAATGAAAGACAAATATAATCTTCACATTATATTTATCTTAATAAAATTATTTCGTATAGATTAACAATTATAGAATTGAAAATACATCATCTTTATTAAATTAGTTGTTTTCCTTCTCCTGCTTCAAGAAATTTTATCTTTCGTGGTTTATCATAAGGATTCATTCTTTTCAATAAAGATAAATTTGATTTCGCATAAGGATCCATACTTTTCAATGAAGATACATTTGATTTTACAACATTGACTTCATCGCCGCTGAAGTTTGATGAAAGACAAATATAATGTTCACATTATATTTGTCTTAATTACATTATTTATTACCGATAAACAATTACAGAATTGCAAATACACAATCTTTATCAAAACTTTTCAATGAAGCGGGGTGCATTGACGACATTTTTTGTTTGTTTGTTTGTGACGGAGATACCTGCGGTAATACTATTTGCGTTCGTGCCGACGGCGTCGGTAGTTGTGGTGGATCTGGCTGCGTCCGTGACGACGGTGACCGTGATGGACCTGGTGGCGTTCGTAGCGACGGTGCTCCTGGTTGCTGTGACGATGGTGTTCGTGGCGATGTTGTTTTTCACAATCCCGATGATTCTTGCGATGTTGCATCATGAGCACCGGCAACGCACGTCGTGCCGCCGTTGCTCGTGAATCATCTTCAAGCACAAGCTATAAAACATAAACAAATGTTTAATAGAATATTTCCAAAAAGATCAATTTTCACTCAAAAAGACAAATTTTTAACAAATTACATGAATTTTCAATCGATTAATTGAATCTTCAACTAAAAAAGATAACCTCACAATACAAATAATGTTAATAGAAAAACATTTTTTTTTGTGAAGAGATAAAACGAAACAACCGACCTGCAGTGGTCTCTACAAATTTTCAACGAAGCTGTTTTGTTTTTTCAACTGAAAAGATCAATTTTCCATCAAATCGTTGAATTTTTGACTTAAATGAAAAACGATTTCTCAACAAAAATAGTTTTTAAATAATTAAATTTCAAAGAAAAAGAGATTTCGATTTAAAAAAAAGATCAATTTTCAACTAAAATAAAAACTAAAACAAAAAATCAATTCCTCACAAAATTTTGAAATTTGGGGCTAGTCAAATTTTCAACAAATTACATCAATTTTAAATCAAAACATTGAATTTTTAACTAATTCATAAAGCGCCCCGGGGTATGAGAAGACCCCACTTTTTTGTTGCGCGATAAATTTACTTTTTTCAAAGCTGCACTATAACAAATTTGTTTTCCTTGAAGAGCTATATCTCGAAAATTACATGTTAAATCTTCAGGTGAAAATATCAAAAATTGACTGAGTTTTAATTTTTTTCGTGAAAAAAGACATTTTTCACGTTTTCGTAAGATTTTTATTGTTCTAACACGCACCAAAAAATTTTTTGTCGATAAAACCTTCTCTACCCACTGAAAGGATAGTTGAAGAGTATTCAGTAGTTTTTTGGAAATGAAATAACGGCTACTCTCTTTGTAATATGACATTTTGCGACGAGAAGTTCGCCCACGATCCCACATAGCGCTTTGTGTTATTGTTAAATAACACGGCGCTTTAAGGGCTAATAAGGATAAATTTATAATAAAAAAATGTAAGAGTTAAATTTCGAGTTGGAAAAATTGTTTTTCACAATAAAACGAATTTGCAAGAAATAATTTGAATTTTTCATTAAAATAGTTACATTACAATCCAAAAAGATGAATTTTTAAGCAGAAAG
>CAKNWT010272781.1:4243-16518 GCA_932066315.1 Andricus coriarius
TGAAGTATTGATTGTTGTTGGTTCCATTTATTGAACCTTGTAAACATTATAAAATATCCAGTGATTTTATGGAAATCTTTTATTGTTTATCCAATGTATTATTAATATGATAATCTGCTGTATTTATATGTGACATGTGGTTAGGAATGTTTTGTATTTTAGCTAATCGTACGGAATGTTCGGTATTTCGGGAGTGAGTTCGGGATTTATTATTTTTATTATCTTAGATCGTTCGAGAACATTATTTCGGGAACAATTCAAGCTATTAGTACGGAATTTTTAGAAATTGATGTAGATTTATAATTTTACTAGGACTTTTTCGAATGTAACAGAACTTCGAGACTGGTTTGGGATTCCTCTTTAGAATTACGTGAGGATCGTGGGAATTCGCTCTGGAAGTACGGAATTGTTCGAATTTTGAAATTTTAAGAATTTCCGTGAGATTTTTACGATTTTGGTAGGACTTTCGCGATTTCATAATTAAAGTAGGGATTTTCAGCTTTCAAATTTTCAAAATGGAGAACTCTATCATTAAAGTGGACAGGTTGTGGGCGGCAACAACAGACTTAATTATAAATTGGGCAAGTTCGCTGACTAAAGAGGAACTGCGGGAAACGTTGGGGTATCTCAACCTATCCACTGATGGAGATGACATGGCGATGAGGTGGCGCCTGGTAAGGTTCCACCAACATTGCCGTCACATGCATCAGTCATGGGAAGAGAGTGGGGAACGAGACTTGACAGCCGAGATCGAAAGGCTTCACGTTTCGCGTAACGATACAAATGTAGTCACACCAACGACTCTCAGTGATCCTATGACGACGTCGCGCGTACAGCCAACGGGCTTCTCAACGCAGTACACCACGTTTGCGGTTACGGTACCCTTGTTCACACCAGTAACGACTGTTGGTAGCGTAACTTTCGCACGTAGCTTGACGAACGTGGTTACGTTCTCTTTGCTTACACACACCGTACCCTTGTACACACCCGCGAGTCGTTCGACTAAGATCCCTACAGCCTTTCTAGAAGTAATCCAGTCAACTGGAATCAGGATGACTCCGTTCACAATTGATCGCGCTTATACGAGTTATGTCACTGCCACTTTACCAAATACTAATCCATTTTTGCATTATTTTGTGCCAAATGATGATCCCTTTTGCACGGATAATATTCCCTACAGACATCTGGAAGACCGAACAGGAATCCAGATGTCCTCTCCTTACCCAGTAAGCGGATTGCCGACAGGTATAGGTCAGAAAAGTAGGGATGATATTCATTCAATTGTGCGGAAATGGAATATCAGCTACAACGGAAAGCGCGATAGCAGTGCGGAGAAATTCTTGACCCAGATCGAGTAATGTAGGAAAGGCAGTTCGCTATTAGACGAGGATTTGTTTAGAGCACTCCCGTTTTTATTAAAACCACCGGCTCAGCATTGGTATAGGTTCAATCTGGAAAAGTGGGAGACATGGCGGCGATTTACCATCGCATTCAGGCGTAGGTATGGAGGGTTACATTTTCAGATGCGAGTTAGGGATGAAGGGCGCAGGAGGACCCAGGGTCCAAATGAACCTATTGCATATTATCTGCTAAACATTCGTCTAATTTTTCAACATTATGATCCTCCAATGACGGAAAGGGAATAATTGCAGATGGCAATAAATAATTTACATCCGAAATACTTAGAAGACCTTCCTAAAACGGAGTATCATTCTTTCGAGGAATTAGAAGATGCTGGCGAAAGGTTTGAGGCGTCTAAGATGATATGCAAAGCGTATCTACCCCCTCCACCTATGCAAGATAGTGTTTTACCCGAATTTGCTTACCGTTATAATGGCGGAAATTCAGAAGGGGTAGCTGCCACCGAAAATGGGCCTACAACCTCGGACAAACCGAACAACGGAGTGAGCGGAATTAATAAAAACAATAATAAAAGGCGAGGTGGTAGAGGCCGAAAAAAATCCAACGATAATAAAACTGGCATTGAAGTAAAGTAAAGGGACTCTGTGATTACAGGATTGAGGTAGGCGTTGCTATTGTACTTTTCTCTAGATTTCTTATAGGGTTCATGAGATTTTTTCTTTATTGTGTTCTTGAGATTTGTGATTTGTGTGAAATATGTTTCGCGAATAATCATAGCTAAAATGGGTCTAAATTTTCAGGCTGATGCCATTTTGAATATAGTGGTCCTTTTTATGCTAAGATTTTTTTTTCGTGTAGGTTAAGCTTTCTCTTTGTGCATTTTTCCCGTTTGTAAAGAAGTTTTAATTTACTATTTTTCTTTGTTGATCTAATAGTTTTCTTGGAAATATTAATCATAGTTTAGACTTAAATCCCTTTATTCTAAATTCACATGTCAACCTTGTCATTATTACTACTTTGCATTTAAACTTACATAGTTTTATTATATTGTTTACGAAACTTAAACTTTGGTGTGCTTTTTCTCGCCCCACGAAATCCCTCTTCCTGAGCTAGGGAAGTTTTATAAGAGATCGTTTATATTTGCAAATTTTTTGTTGTATGAACATTTTTGAGCGACGCCGAAGAGATGTCTGGCGCCTAACAGGTATTGAACAAATTTTCTGTTCCTACGTTGTCGCTGCCATTTTGTAGCGATGCTTCCAGCTTATGTCCCATAAGACTGCGCAAGTCGTTATAATTTGCAGGTTAGTATTCGAGAAATAAGTAATATAGACAAGTTCACATCACAAATAAATAAATAATATAAACAGGTTTATATCATAAAGAAATAAATATCATAGGCAAGTAATAGATTGAAGAAATTCGAAGTTTGTTGAGTTCCAGTGCTTTTTCTTTCTTTAATTGTCAAGTTTTTTATATCTCAATTTTTTAATGGGTTTTTAACCATACGTAAAAGAGATAGGAAAAATTTTGCCATAATTTTTGAAAAATAGATAAAATAGGTGATTATTAAAAAAATTTGAAAAAATTGTATAGTTATCTGAGTTTCTGGTAGTTTGTAGTTTTCTTATTGCAAATATACTAAAAAATGTACGAGTTTTCATAGATTAAATGCAAACTAGGTTCAGTTTTTTAACATTTGATTGTTGGGCGAAATTCGGTCGGATGCCAGAGGTTTACCATTGTAGAGCCGCTGCTATGGGACTGGAGGTCAATGCAATAAATTATCTCGTAATGTTGATAATAACCAAAATAATGAGAAAGGCTGGAAGATATATTCAGGATAGGGTTGGAATAGATTTTGGACAGTTCATGCAAGCTTTAGAAACACGCTTTTCACCAAATTTAGATACGACACAATTAATGCAGGAACTAAACACTATTACCCGCGAGTAAATTGAAGAAATTGCCGAATACGGTACAAGAGTCTGTGAAATTCTAAATAAAATAAATATCAAAGTTACGAAAAAGACACCGGGAGATGAGGGATCTGAAAGGGGCAAGAATACATAGAAAATCCTATTAAAAATTGTATGAGGGTTCTAGACCGCGCAACCTTGTCACTTGTTAGAGATAAAAATCCATGAACTTTAGATAAGGCTACTGAAATCGCCGCAGAAGATGATTTAGAAAATAAAAGCTGGAACAAAATTTATAATAGATTTGAAAACTCTTCTTTTAAAAATAACCTTGGAAATGAATCAAATAAATTCAGAATTTTTAATTAAAAGCGCTTTGCTCATATTATCAGGAACACAAAGGCACTGGGCCCATCGCGGGGTCGATCGCTTTTATCTGTAAGGAGTTTTAATTGTGAAGAACTGGGGAGTTTTCGGCGCGTGTGTCCCAAGAATTCACTAGATAATACTCAAGCTCCAAATTAAAAATTGAAACCCTATTGTACTTATTGCCATTTCACAAATAATATTATCGAGAAATGTAGGTTGAAACAACGTCATGAAGAAGACCGTAAGAATAGATCTCACGCACAGAACTTTTTAAACTCCCAACACGGGCATCAAAACGGTACAATGAGGACCTCATAATCAAATCAGCACCTAGACAAAAGAGCGTATTCTAAGTCAGAGACCCCCGACATTCAAAATCCAATCCAGTAATTAAAATCGAAAATAAAAATTTGTGCAAAGGGAATACGTTATTTTTTATTGCTTTGCGATGCGATGAAAATTTAATTAAAAAACATAATGTAGATTGAACAACCTGGATAAATATCAATAAAAGGCATCATTTGGTGGAAATTGGTTCAAAGGTGATTAAAAACTGGGGGAATTTAAAACAATGATAAAAGGAATAGATTCCAAATTTCAAGTTATTCCTGATGCCTTTACTATTGATCAGGGTGATTGACGCGGGCCTTGGGGTTTTTTATCTGAGAGTCTCTAGTAACTAAGGTCGGGAATTGCGTTAAGTGCGACGCTGTCAATAGCACTGCGAGCGATCTATCACTGAGCTTGCTTACTATATGGATCTGGATGAGTGTGGAGTGGTCTCGCTCGGGGGCCCGGGCGGGTTGACGCATCTGCTGCTGGTGTGAATAACGGGGAGAAAGAAAGCTAAAAGATTCGCTGAACGTTTAAAATTGATTGATTTGAAAAATGTAAATGAACAAAAAAAGCTAAATTTAATGGAATTGTTTGGGGATAATTTAGATTTGTTTCATTTACCTAGAGCTAAATTGGGAGCAACTACGATGATTAAACAGAAAGTAATTTCCGCGGATAATTAACCTTTCAATATAAAGCAATATCGTTATCCTGAAATTCAAAGAGAGGAAATTCGTAAGCAGATAACAAACCTACTTATAAAATGAGTTATACAACCATCAGATTACCCTTATAACTCTCCCCTTTGGATTATTCCAAAGAAGAGTGATCTGGGAGCACCCAAGAAATGGCTAATGGTTCTTGATCACAGGCAATTAAATGAAAACACTGTGGGAAATGCCTACCAACTTCCCAATATGAGCGATATTCTAGATCAACTTGATGGTGCTAAATATTTTTCAATCTTGGATCTTGCTTAGGGTTTTCATCAAATTCCTATGGATCCTGATTTTAAAAAAATCCGCTCTATCAACCTCTTATGCTTATTTAGAATATACACGAATGCCATTTGGGCTGAAAAATGCCGCATCCTCTTTTCAAAGGTGGATGGATCGTGTTTTAACAGGATTATAAGATTTTTGTTTACATGGATGATATAGTTATTTATGCAAGTTCCCTGGAAGATCATGCACGGAAGTTAAAATCACTATTTGGACATTTAAAAACATCTGGCTTAGTATTACCACCCGAAAAATGTAAATTGTTACACAAAGAAATACCGTATTCTGGTCATATTATTACTTAAAATGGAGTAAGCCCAGGCCCCGGAAAAACAGAAGCAGTTAAAAATTTTCCGATTCCCAGGCGTAAAAAGAATATTTAAAAATTTTGGGACTAAGAGGGTATTACCGGCGATTCACTCCAAATTTTCCTACAGAGGCAAAAGCATTAACTACCATATTAGAAAAGGATGTTCCTTTTCATTGGACTGATTTGCAACAGAGTGCATTTGAAATTTTAAGAGGTAAAATTTTTTCAGAACCCTTATTGCAATATCCAGATTTTGCAAGACCATTTTTACTCACTACTGCTGCATCTAATTATGCATGAACGGCGGTATTAAGTCATGGGGAAGTCGGTAAAGATTCACCAATAGCTTTTGGATCTAGGATGGACGTAAATTTAATCTCATTGTAGATCATAGACCTTTAGTTGGGTTACATGGAGTGAAAGATCCAGTTTGCAGGAAGAGACTAAGAATTTTCACGATGACGTAATTGACAACCAGTGTCTTGAAACAGCTGATGAAATTGCTAATGAAATTAATGAATTGATTGAAAATGTTTTCCTTTTGAGTGAAATTTCTGATTCTGTAAATGCTGAAAAGGAATCAAATATTTCTGTTTCAGAAAACATTGACTATAATACTGCCGAAGATGAAGAAACAGCGATAGTACAAGCCCCCTCGTGTACAGCGATCCGTACAACCCAGTTTCCGATCGCTGCTGGTTGTAGGGAGAGGGACCCTCAACCGGCGCACTACCATAGTTCCGCTTTGCTATAAGCTGGAGGGGATTGGCACTCGAATCCCGGGATTGATAGGGAAATTAGAGATTATGCCTTAAAAAATTATCGTCTCGGTAAAGAGGCAAGTCTGGGGAGTGGAGGTAATACCGTGGATGTATGCAATAAGCGGTTACCACTGTACTGGCGACTCAAAATAACATTTGATCGTCAGGGAACTCTCACGGAAACTAGTATTTTAGGGAACCCAAAGCCGGTCGACTTGGCGACCAAGTCAAATCCTAGACATGCGAGTGGGATGAGGGAAGAGAGTGTCATAGATATACCTGCGCAGAAAGTAGCAGGTGGGCTATAGGCTCAGAGTGACGTTAAATGCCTCAATGATGTTTGTCAATGTGTAAAGAATTCTGACAATGACTTGCATGTAAATGGTACAAATACAACAACCATGGCCAGCATTCGGCAACGCAGTTGCAATGTTTGGTTAGAAGTTGTTGGAAGAATGAATCAGAATTCTCAAGAAAAAGAAAGTCAATTGAATGAAGCAACTGTTTTGGTCATTTTGAATATCAATATTAGATATAGTACTGATAATGTAACACCTGGAAATGCTCATATAGTGAATTTTGTTTCTGCAGACTGCGAATGGAAATCAAATTTAAATCAAGAAATACTAAAATCCAAATTGATAAAAGGTAATGATTTTGGCGAGGGGAGCCCGAAGGTTGGGGAAGTGATTTTTGTCGCGAATAAATGTACATATATGTGACATTCCGCGAAGAAAGGGACCTAATACGCGGTAGTCTCATTTTATAGGAGGAGCGATTGAAAAGACGGTCCAACACAGAAACTCCATGAGAAGCCCTCACTTTGCAGGCGAATAGCAACACTAGTCAACAAAATGTGACCTATGTGGTCATGGAATGAGATATATCATTTCCGGAGTATTTTTTTGTGCTGAACCCGAATCTGGTCTCCATTTATCTTCAGCACGTCAGGTTTTCGAGATTTTTTTAATCAAATTTTTTTTTGAAAAATCTCAAATCATGAGATAAAATGTTGTAAAAAGTTTGTCAATGAAAGGCAATATATGGTTTCAATGCATTTTTTAATGCCGAATCCAGCGGTGTGCTTTTTTCGATATCTTGTACGGTTGCTGAGATAATCTAGAAAAACTGAGAAAAAACGCGAAAAAACTGCATATCTTGATGAAAACATTTTTTTCTTGTATTTCTGGAGTCATTCTCTTATTTTTAATGCCAAGAAAAGCTAAAAAAAACAGGGTTTCGGGCTATCACCGTTCAAAGGATACGTGGCAGAGAAATTGTCTGTTTCTCCAGAGTTTCCAGTTTGACGGCTTACACGTACTGGAAGCGAATCATGGTACTGTGACTAGTATTTTATTGCATTAAAATACACAATATCTGCAAATTTCACATTATTCACAAAGTTTTTCATTTTCTCAGTGTTAACAGTATTCAAAGCTTCGGATTCTTGAACAGGTTTTAATCACGCAGGCGTCACACCGGCGCTGTACACCCGATACAAAGAATCGGTCGAGGGAAAGTGTACATAGCGCATGCGCAACTCCCCTCTACCTCTACAGCTCTGAGTTCTCCTGCGTATCGTGTTCCGTGCTGTTCTCATTTCATGCTAGACCTCTGCGGAGTCAAATGTATTCTACCTATACTCCAGGACTAGAAGTAATTCACATTGAACCCCAATTCATTAGCGCTAATTGTGAGCCGTAATTGTTAAGAAAGGAAATTATTTAAAGTCAAAACAAACATGCCAATGCAAATTACAGAAACCCCTACAGAACCTTTTGACAAAATTCAAATAGATATTGTGGGACCATTATCAAGTACAATTAAAGGAAATAGATTCATTTGAACTATTCAAGATAATATTTATAAATTTTCTGAGGCAATTCCTATGCCAAATGCGGAGGCTGAAACAATAACAATCGCATTAGTCCAGAAATTTATTATGAGACATGGATGTCCAAGTGTTATTCAGACTGATCAAAACGCAGAAAAAAGAACCTTATATTTTACTGAAACCCAAGTTAAATCTACTGATCTTCCAAGTACGTATATGGACAACATGACAGTTCAGTAAATGTTACAAGTATAGGCAACTGAATATGACTATCATTTCTGGTTACCAGTGCCAATTCTCAAGTCGTGCTGACCTGCTGATCAGTAGATTTTTCCAATCCAGTCGCTATTCTGCACTGTTCCCCGACGCTGCAATTACGAATAATCATGTCACTTTGACGGATATTATTAGCAGCAGTGGGACTCCGATGCTGTTTCGAAGTCGAAAATCGAACGAACCTCTCTTCCTATCTCTTTCGACATGGTATTGGGGTCCCTCTGCAGAGCCAACTTATGTTAATGCTATAGAGTATAGATTATAGTTTAGACTTGAAAGTCTTTAGACGGCACTATGAATTGTAAAAAAATATTGCTAAAAAATAATTAATAAATAAGCACTCGGTTGATTCATAGATATTTGTTCGGGTATACTTATAATTAATCGGTATTTGTGAGTTACATCGCTTATAATACAATTACAACTTCGCACAAAACGGGAGGGGGGAGGGGGAGATTCGAACGCACAAACCTAAGCACGCAAGTCGACTATCTTAACCACTACACTATTAAATGAGTTACGATCTGTGAAATAATCCCGAAATGCATTTGTAACTGTGGTGGTGACCTCGGTAACGACTTCTTAATACGCGTCCATGCCATCGCGCGCACAAGAAAAATACTCTCGCATTTACCTCATATCCATAAAAGTCAGCTGTGACAGGCGCGGGACACAAACACGTCTTGCTCCAATAAACTCTCAACTGTGCGCGATCTTTGAATAAGATGTGCTATCCAAAATAGTGTTATTTATTATAAAACCCCTTCATTGCTAAGTGGGAATATGGAGTAATGTGACGACTGTCACAGAAATGTCAAAAATAAATGTTTTTAGATGATTCCATGAGGTGATGCAATCCATCCATTGCTGAAGGCGTCATGAATTCATCCGGTGGTCCGCGCGGATCGGATCGGTAGCATGTACCGATCCTTCTGCAATGTTCACTGCACCACTATTGTAATCTCGGTTCAGTGAATTTCACATATCTTACAGTATTTAATACTAGGAAATAGAGGTGTAATTTACGGAAGGATTACCTTTTAATTCACCTTAACTTCACTGTGACATTTACGAAATGCTAAGTGATTTTGACATTTTCACACCATCATTAAGAGCAGTTTTTACTGTTACGGTTACAAGAAACACGCTACATTTCTTGATAAGTAAATATAACCTTTCTTTTTTCTGCGTGAAGGGAATAATTTGATGAGCGAAGTAATTAAAACTTTTTGCAAAATTTTGAAATTAATTCAAACGCCCCCCCTCCCCCGCCCACATTACAACTATGTCAAATACGTGCTAGACTTATTTCAAAAGTTGGTTGAGGTCCAAAAAACTGCTGAAGAAAATATAAAAACAGCAAAAGAAAGGTCAAAAAGGTATATATTATGACCAAAAAGTAAATGTTCAAAATTTTGAAGAAGGAGATTTTGCTTGGCTCTTAGAACCTCTATCTACTCATGAATTTGATAGACAATATCCTGGTCTGTTTCAAATTGAACAGACCCCAGCAAAAAAGAAAGTATTGATAGGAATTGAATTGAAAAGAACAAGATACTCTGCAAATCCTGCTTTGCTACAATGACGCATTGGGCCTATGTGTCAATGCGTGTACATTCGTGAAGGTGGTATTTCAATTTTGAAACTTGCTATACGTACAAATACGATGCAGAAGTCTAAAGTCAGCGAATACATTTCAATGCATCAGCACGCGAACGCTTCAACATTGGTCAATGCGTCTGAATTCGTGAGAGTAAAATGCACGCTTGAATTCGCCCCAATGCTTCACGGCAAATTTCAGCAAGTGTTGATTTATACAATTTAATCCGTAACAGAACAACCAACGTGCTGGGCAAATAGAATTTTTTGTAAATGTTTAGTAACTTGTCTCGTAGCTCAGTGGCGAGTACTCTGGACTGATACACGACTGATCGCTGTTTCAAGTCTCGACGCATGAACCTTTTTTTTTCTAATTGACCTTGACCACGCATGCATATGAATTCACACGCATTCAATTCGCGCTGTATCAATTCATCTGAATGCGTCTCAATGCGCTAGAACGAATCAGAAAACGGGATTCACGCACATTACAAGAATGTTAATTCGCCCCAATCCGTATCAATTCTTTATTTTTTGCTGGGACATTCGGAAATTGCGATGCATTAATTAGAATGGGACCCAATGCAACTAAAATTGTACATCTTAATAGATTAAAACTGACTGCAATTTCAATGGAAACCTAACCAAACCTGAGGGACACTTGCATCGTAAGTTTGCGGGAAGCTTGCGAGGCAACTCTAAGGGAAACTTGCATCGTAAGTCCGGGGGAAGCCTGTGAGGCAAACTTTATGAAATTATTCATCGTAATATTTACGTAATTTTCAGGGATAAATAAATAGTGCCGAAAATTTTGATATATATATATATCAAATATAATAGGGCGCACCCTGAACATTGTCTAAATATTGCGATGCAAGTTTCGCTCAGGCTTGTCTCGCAAGCTCCCCTCAAACTGACGATGCAAATTTTCCTCAAGTTTGCCCCTCAAGCTTTCCTGAAACTTACGATGCAAATTTCCCTCAAGTTTGCCTCGGAAGCTTCCCTCAAACTTACGATATGCAAGTCTCCCTCAAGTTTGCCGTAAGGCGGACATTGCGTCTTACTTGCGGAAAGCTTGCCTAAACCTTCCCATGCAAACTTCCGAATCTTGCACCCCAAACTTTAGGCAATGAAATTGTAATGATAGTTGACCTAAGCATCGGTGGTGCTTTTTTTTAATTGGGCTAAGATTCATTCCAAACAATTTTAAAAAATTAACAAATTTTCTTTTTGTGTAATAGAAAATATTTTTTCAAAATTTCCTTTACGATATGTGAATCATGATAGCTTATTATATTAGGGAGATTTTGCATAGCGTTTCGTAGGATACGGTTAACGCTAAATGATACGCTAAAGAACGACGGATAGCGGAAAAATGCAACACTAAACTCGCAGCGCATGCGCAGGAACGTCATCACGTGACTTTAGCGTTTAGTGTAAGCTACGGAACGCTATGCATAATCTCCCTATTTATTCTCTGAATAATTCTGTAAAAAAATGTCAAATTATGTATTTTACATTGTGAAGACCTGATGTACATATACTAAAAATACGGGATTGCTTCATTTTTCCGCCTAGAAGTTATTCATCAGCGAAAATGGTCAAAACCCGCAAAGTGACACGTTTTTGAATTTGAGGCTTTTCTCCATTTTTGAAGGTAAAATATATAAAATTGTACTTATCACTTATTGAATATTATTATTATTATTATTGAAAATTCTATTATTTGGGTGAAGGTTGAACCAATTTATTAAAAAATCATTTTTTTGTTGTTCATAATTCATCATTTTAGTTAAAAATTCATCTTTTGGGCTGAAAATTAATGTTTTAAGTTGAAAATTGAACTATTTCTGTTGAAGATCAATTATTTTTGTTAGAAATTCATTTGGTGGACTCGAAGTTTAACTAATTAATTAAAAACTTTTTTTTTGTTAAAAAATTAAATTTTCAAGTTGAAAATGAAACTATTCCATTTTTGGCTGAAAATTCCTTTTTTTAATTGAAAATTCAACTATGTACTCTGTTCAAAGTTGAAGCACTTTGTTAAAAATTAATTTTTTTGTTTGAAAATTCATCTGTTGGGTTCAAAATGGAACTATTTTATTGAAAATATATTTTTTTGGTTGAAAATTAATATTTTAAATTGAAAATATAACTATTCCAGTTTGAGTACTTCGTGGAAACTGATTTTTTTGTTTGTATGTTGAAAAATTAATTTTTTATGGAAAAATGTACTTTCTCAATTTTTGGCTGCAAATTTATTTTTTAAATCGAAAATTCAATTACTTGCGTAAAAGTAGAAGCACTTTATTAAAAATTAATTTTTTGCTTGAAGATTCATCTCTTAGGTTCAAACTAGATCTATTTTATTGAAAATTCGTTATTTTTTTATTTATAATTACTTTCTTACCTGAAAAATTAACTTCCATTTTTTGTTAAAGTTGATCTTTTTAGATAAAAATTCGTCTTTATTGGTAGAAAACTAATCTTTTTTGTTGAAATTCATAT